>OX359246.1:43661471-43695303 GCA_947179485.1 Allacma fusca
TTGTAGAACTTAGCCGTTACAAATTAGTAGGGAATCATAATGATCAAAAGTTACAGCCAGGATGTAGGACTTCTAACGTTTACTTAATATACGTGCATATAGTTCCGTGTATTTACCTGAGCATCTTGATCGAAACTTGATAAATCCAGGTATTCCGAATCCGCAGTGTCGTTTTTATCATCGTAGAACCAGCTCAAACGGATGAAAAAATTAACATCTTTGGTGGCATCATTCGTGGCAATGGCAGTTACCAATGAGAGGTAAATGAGGTAGGAAATGACATGTGCAAACTGGAAATATTTGCCGTAAGAGTTCCATTTCATTTCCAGATATTTTAAGGACAGCTCGTGAGATAAGAGACTAGACCTTTCGTGATCTACCATATCCTATGAGAAAATTGATTACAAATTGTGAGCATCATTTTTTCCACTAATTACGTAAATGAGGGAAGTATCTTCTCAAATTACATTTAGTATGGGCAAGCAAACATTGCTCGACTGTTGGTTACGACGGCTTTCGGGTTTGGTCAACCATTTAAAACTGTACTCTACCTGTGGGTTGAAAATACCAATATTTTGAATTATTAAAGGTATAGTAAAATTGTTTCACTTTTTACACAAATTTTTCAGTAATCACGTAATAGTTAGGTGAGTCCAAGTTTTCTGTGGTGCACTTTTGTATTCCGGCATCCAGGACAGCCTTGGCTACCGCCGGCATGTCAGCTATTAAAGCTTCCATGATACAGGGATGCTTTCCTTCGGTTAGAGATAAGACTTCATCAGAACTGAAATATCATTGCGAGAAGAATGTCATCCTAAATAGATTATCTTGAGGGTCTTCTGAGGATATTGGGGTAGAAATTGTTATAACAAATACCGGCTCTTGTGGGCTGCCATAACATACGCTACTTCCACGAATTTATTCAAAAGGGCCAGATCAATAGCACTGTTCCCCTCTGTGTTGTAAGTGAGTTCACAGTTCCGACGTAGCAGGAGTTCTACAACTTTGGGCTGATTTTGTGTCGTTGCAGCGTGTAAAGGGGTGTTCTGGAAGAATGAAATTAGTTTTTGAAATTGGGTAAGAATTTATGACACATTTAAGAAATCACATTAGAAATACTTCTCACGGTCCACCTGGGTCTTACCCCATTTTTATCTGAAACATTCATCAAATGGGAGTGCGCTTTCAAAATTAGAATGACAGCATCTTTGTGTCCATTGGCAGCCGCTAAATGTAATGGAGTGCGACCTTCGTAGTCTTTACGTAGAAGTGCTCCATGCTTCATTAATTCCTCCAGTATTTTGATTTGTCCTGGATCGTATGAGTGAGATTTACGTTGAAATAAATTAAATCCGACATTTACAAGATCTAAGTAGTGCTGGTAGGGATTTTACCTTCATGTGCAGCAACATGGAGAGGAGTCCAACCATTTCTATTACTCTCGTTGAGAACTACAGAGAATTTTATATGGTCAGCCAGCATGCGAATTATTTTTGTGCGACCAAACCTGTAAAATAAAAAAACATTTTGATCCGGTAAAAAATATAAGTTTGAAGAACAAATTTTGGAAATCATCATAATATTTGATTATTTCAGTCCTTACCGACAAGCAACGTGCAAAATATTATCTCCAGTGTCATTTTTTACAGTGACACTCGCACCCAGCCTTAGCAAAACGCTGGCAGACTTGATTTGACCATTTGTTGTCGCAATATGGAAAGCACTGTCACCATTCCGATCTTGTATATTTAGTATTGGAACTAAACTCATCTGGGACATTCAAAATAAGTTGTAACATTAATATGCCACCAATTATCATTGCTTTTGTAATTCATAAAATCTTTAAAAATGTAAGATATGATCAGTTTACCACAACTTCCTCGTCAATGATTCTGCTTAAATCCCCATTGTGCTTAACTATCGTGTGGAGGACGGTTCGTCCATTTTTGTCTTGTATTTTGGAATCTGCGCCGGCTAAAATAAGATACTTGGCCGTTTTCCATGAATTCTTTGAAGCTGCCAGATGAAGGGGTGTACACTTGTTTTTATCCAGTGCGTTGAGATTGGATTCCTAAAATTCGAACATAATATTATTCCAATTCTATAAAGTATTTTAAAACTTTTGAAAACTTGGGTTACTTGATTTGCTAGAAAGTCAACAAGCTCTGTATGTCCAAACATGGCGGCGTAGTGAAGTGGCGTCATCTGTTCCGAATCATAGGACTTCAAACTCGGATCGTGTTCTTCTGGTTGGAGCTGCAAAATGAAACATTTTAATACAACATAAAATAATCATCGTAAGTACTATCATAATTTTTTTATTATTCTCTCACCGAAAACATTAGCTTGACTATTTCTGTGGCCCCTTGAGAACATGCTAAATGAACTGCAGTGATCAAGTCTTTCCGAGCAGCGGATATTCTTGAGCCGGACTCCACGCATGCTCGAACCATCTGCAAATTGAAACATATATTGTGCACAATAATTCTTCAATTGCACATACTTTCATTCCATTTAATTGAACATAAATCGCCGTGTTATGCTTATACCGTTTGTGCATTTTAGTATCTTTTTGAAAACGACTTACCCTAGTATTCCCAGTCTGAACTGCAAAATGTAAAGGTAAATTTCCGTCGTTATCAGGAAGATTCATCATTTGTATCCTGGGACAGCCGCATTTTTCTCCAGAATAGAGTAGAGTCTCGAGCGCCATCTCGGAAACGTGTTTAACAGCCTTTAGGATATAAAATAATGTGCTCATAATTTATTGTATTTCAAACTATTGAGCACCAATACTTCACTGGTTCTGAATCCTAACCTCATGTACTGGCAAGAAATTATGAGCGCAAACTCGTTGAGGAGAAGCATGGAGTTTCTCAATCTGTGAATTTTAAAGTTCCCATTAACTACATTGGTTGCGGGATTTTAGCACAAGTAATAGAAATGAAGCATTAAAATGATTTTTCTTTCCAGGATTTTAACACATTCATGTTGATCATGAATGCATGCCACATGAAGTGGCGTTCTTCCCCTCTCTCCGGGTAAATTCACATCCAGCAAATGCAGATGCTTGGCCATAGCTCTCAAAGAGTCAACCCTTCCATTTTCCGCAGCAATATGCAATGGGGACTGCAACTTCTTGTTGAGAAGCTTGGCGTCAGCACCACTGCAAGCAATTAAATTGACAAGCCTATCATTTGAAATTTTGTCCTGGGAAAGTAATTATGAAAATCTGTATGGAGCTTTTTAAAAGGATCGTAAAATAATATCGAATATTAAGCCACTCTACAGCCGAGTATATGTATGAATATTTCCTGAAATGAAATTATTATACTTACTTTTGCAATAAAAAATCAATGCAGTCCACTGCATCCGAGTTTGCTGCAATATGCAATGGGGAATTTCCATCAACGTCTAGGTCTTCCAATGGAGAGCTTCCATTAATTTCCAGTATGATTTTTAAAATCCGAGCGTGGTCTTTGATGACAGCGTAATGTGGGGCCTTGTATCCTTTACTGTCAGAGATTGACAACTTGGAAGGATCCGCCCTAAGAATCCTGTTGAATTCCCCGGCGTTCCCATTTCTAGCAACCTACAAATAAATCAATTGAGATAATTCGGGTTCAAAATTTTATTCTGGATTTGTATCTCATTGGGCTGTCCTCACTTCAAGTATTTTCAAAGGGCCATCTAGTAATAAAGACCCGAGGGCTACTCCATTTCCATTTTCGTGCACAAATTTTGGATTGTCCAATCCAAAGGACTCCTTCACTTTCGACCACTTGGTGGAAGTAAGCTTACCCATGACTTTCTTTGTTGCTAGTTGCATTTTAACTTAAATCCTAATTTTCAGATATATACAGAAAACAGTAGGTATTTCATCAGAGGATAGATGATCTTAAAGATAAATACCTCCACAAAAGATTTTACTAATAAAATCAGAACTTGGAATCACTTGGTGTTGGGTAATATGACATTAATGTAAGTCTGAATTAAAGTAATTATGCTAATGGTTTTTGATTTTAAACTTTGTAACTTCCGGGAAACTGAGCATATATAGCTGCAAAATACTTGGGACTACCTACTGCAGTATTGACTGCAGCAAAGCGATCTTTGACTCCTCTTACTTCCAAGTATTTACAAATGCAAGACAAATCAGATTTTTTCCCCCAACATACGACATATGTACATACACATTTCTGTAAGTAATAAATTGTAGGGTACAGGATTCTGCTGTGTTTCAGGTATTTCTGTAGATGTTTACAATTACTATAACTTGTGGCTATAGGCTTGTGTGTACATATGTACAAAATGTACTTTAACAATTTCCTGACCACTTTTGCTCATCTCATACTCATTATTCTGTGCAGAGCCAGGTAATGTTATGCGAGAAGCGAGAAAATACTTCGTAAGTTCTTACTTGCTGTCCTTCAAACCTCGTACTGTATACTCACGGCTGTATGCATTAAAGTTTGTATTGGATTTTTACTCCTCGTATCATTGAGACTGTAGGTTTTGTGAGTACTCACGATGATATTATGGACCTGAACTGAAGAAAAAACTATCAGGAATATCAGGTCTGGACAAAATGAGAAGGTGTGACTTGAACAAGACTAAAAAAAACCATCGTTATTTGTTCGTTAATGAGTTCACTTAGACTATATTGTATATGATTTCCTTGGCACTGCTTTCGAAACCAAGTACTATCATTGAGTCTTCAGGATCAATTCTGACTGTGAGAAAACATAAGATATTGCAAGTTATTGGTGACAGAACCAACATAATTAGATTTAAGAATTATTATCCCTGCCTTATCCAAATTTAATCTTAATTACGGGTTTTATACAACTTTTATGAATACCGAAGCCTTGAACTGAGATTTTAGTCCAATTTAAGATATATATAATTATACTTTGAGTACTTTTTGAGTAGATGAATTGCTAGTACTTTTTGTGTCTTAGTATCTTACAAATTACGATGCTGGCAAGTATTTAATATTTTATTTGCAGATATTAATAGTAATATAAGTACTTAATTAAAATAAGATACTTGATCAAAATACTTAAGTACTCAAACTTTTGAAATTTCCGCAGTCGTGCTTATTAAAAACTATTTGTGACCGCCAACATATAGTATAGAAATGTTTTTTTTCGATTAAGAAACGTCATATGGACTTTAAATATTGAACGGGATAAATTCGCTGTCTTAACACTGCTAAGTAACATCAGAGAGCATGGTTCTTCTCGTTAGCATGATTTCAAAATTATAAATTATAAGAAATTGGTAGTTTAGAATGTCCATTTTTAACACCTCATTGCAATCTTCAGCTTCTTTGGAACGATTGTTTAGCATTGAAGGACTGATATTTAGTGTGCGACTCAGAGATGTTCACCCGTCGACGGGTACCCTTCAAAGAAGGCGTCCTTCAGAGAAGGAAGCGCTTCTTTAGACAGAAATGAAGGGAAGGGAAGGAAGGGTGAAAAAAATTACGAAGGAATAAGTAAGGCTTCAGCGCATTGATTGAAAATATGAAGTTGACGGAAGGATTCTTCCCAAGAACCCTTCACGCGCCGAATACCTTTCATGACAACCAGCTCTAATGCTGTCAATACGTGTTTTCATCCACACATAACGTACGACGATGCATACAGTGCTCGGCACGGGTATGGGTAATACTCGGGTAAACGGGTATGGGTACGGGTATGGGTACTACCCGGGTACCGATTTTGTGTACCCGAACAATTTGGACAAAACAATTGGACCCGGGTACACTTTGGTCGGCTCAAAATTTCGGGTACGGGTACGAGTATGGGTACGGGTACAAGGATTTCAAAATAGGTATATACCCACCGGGTACGGGTATAATGGGGTCATTTACCCGTACCCGCGACCATTGTACCCGAGTATTTGGATACGTTGAGATTTGAGACATTTTGATGAATTTTATGCCATCATGCTTGGAACTTCTGTTGGAAACTTCTGTCCGTATTTTTAGTAATTCTGAATACATATAGCTTATTGTTAATACCCTTTTAACCTTACAACATGCAGTAAATGTATTTCAGACTGTGTAGCTAAAATACATATTTATATATCTATAATATATATTTTATGGAAACATGTTTTAGGAAGAATAAATAAATAAACAGACGAGGAATAATAACTAGTACGGGTACGAAAAATGTGTCCCCGGATACTCGGGTATGGGTACGGGTATAGATACCAGTTATTGCAATACCCGCATTTCGGGTAAGGATACGGGTGCGGGTACCGATTTTTCGTACCCGTGCCGAGCACTGGATGCATATAATACGATGGCAAAACGGTTTCTGCGAGGTACTGTAATTTTTCATATCGCCGCACTTATGTTCTTGTTGTAAAGCAAAGTACCTTTCGCATTAACATAAATGTCATCAATCACATAGTCGGTGGCGAATTTTTCCGATAGTTGGATCGCTGATCCGAACTCGTCAAACTAGACTTACTATTGATACTGTGTCAAAGGATTATCAACTGTTTTTTTAAAATTGAAACAATGAAAAATATATACAACTAGTAAAAACCCCTGCTCCGCAGGGAAATTTGCTTGACATCTTGGTTTGTTGTAACATACTAAAACCTGCATGATAATAGTCTAGATAGATGAGAAGATAGACACGTGAAAAAATCATGGTTGAGTGCACTGGGGAACTTCACAATAAGGCCCTGCGCATGTCCCATGTTTGATCCCTAGACCGCGGCTGGGAGTTGGTCTCACATACATTTTTACAAATCAGTAAATTTAACGATTAAAAACTTTCTTAAAACAATATTTGTTGTAAATGTTTTATTTCTGTCATCAAGTATTTTGCTTTGATGCTCATTGTCGACAATTTTTGATTTAACTTTCGTTCTATATGTTGCCCTGCAAAGTTTATAATATTTCGGGCTTCACACAATTAACTGTATAAGTACCATTCCATTCACCCTGTAGTTCCCCCTGATCCTCAGTTTTGTCGACATATACTTTTACACTGTATTAGGAAGTGGCTCCAAAAAATGCTACATCGAGTTGATCATGATTAAAATCGGTTTTGATAACCAAATGTCTACTTTCCTATAAATCAAACGGGTATTCACCCTCATTTGAAATTAGTGTAATTTTTGGAAGAAACATGGTATACTCTTTCGTCCTTCCTGTTAAAACCTTAGCGAATAAAAGATTATCTTTGAGCGGATCAAGCCACCGCCTGCGTCGGTAGATAACCCCCATTTCCCAATTTCCCAATAACAACACGAACACAGTATAACGGATTGATCCGCTAGTATTAAAATTATATTACCGAAATGATTCTTTCAATCGAATATTTTTTAAATAATGATGCTTGATCTGAAATACAATATCGTATGATTATAATCGATATTACACAAATTCTTTAAATACACAATTACGTGTGTAGGTTCCTTCACCTTTATGCAGTGTCATCTACAATGATCGTAATATTTATTTTTGATTTCTCGAAAATGCAACATATAGTTTACCATGTAAAAACATTGGCTTCGATAGACAAATATCAAGTGTATAAAAACTTTGTCCTTGAGAATTTTGAATCCTCACAACAAAGCTAGTATATAGTAGTTATAGTAATTATTAAAGAAAGCCCAAAGGTCTATCGAGACCCCGGGACGGCTGACCGGGACAATGTCGCTTGCTACAGTGTAATGTTTTAATAGTCTAGTTTTTAAATTTGTTTAAAAATAACTCTTCTAATTTGAAAAAGTGGACCGTCTTGGTGGTTGATGTAGAAGTGCACGTGCACGTAGATGTGCTCAACGTAGAGTAGAAATTAATCAAATATTTCCCAAACAAATACAATTTGCAACGATCGTCTAAACATATTCTCAAAAACATTATTCCGGAATTCAGTAACCGAACGTAACTGTGTGTAAAGACGACAATTTATTTGAAAGTTAGTTTCGTATATTTGTATATTCCTAATAATTTGACATTTATTTTTAATTCTAGGGAGTTATCTGAAACTTTTCTTGAATTAGAAGTTAACCAACTATTTTTGTAAATAATTGTAATCATAATTATTATTGTAAGGTATCCTCCGAAATATTTGTGTAGACTTCTGGTAATTTCTTCCAAAATGAAATTATTGTTGTCCTCTAGTTGGCAGAAGCTTTTTCTTCATTCATGGGAATTTTTTCCCGTGTAACTTTTTATAGCAAGCACTTTAACAGCACACTACGTTGCACGTGACAATATCGCCGCCCTTGCTAATGTATCATGCTTTAAAAAATTATTTTTTGATTAAAAAATAATTCTCTCTTCTAATTAGAAAGAGCCGGTCGTCTTGGTGTTGAATGGCTGCCTGTGACAATGTTGCTGCCATTGCTACTGTTTAATTCTTTAATAATTATTTAAAAAAGACTAATAAGAAATTTTAATAATTTATTTAGCACCCGAAAATGTGAATCTCAAATCCGTATTACACCAAGACGAAGACTGTCAACTCGTTGAATTTAGTAGAAAGGATGCTCTTTTACTTTTTGCACTAATTTTTAAATTAGATTAAATTTATATGCAGCTTTTTATTGGCTCGTAGATTTCGTATGTGAATTCAAAGTAACATACATTCTCACTGCATATTATATAAGATGATTAGCGCTTTTAAGTGAAAATCTAAAATTGTGTAATATTGCGAGCTTCCAGTACGCTGCAAGATGTTGGTTTAAGCCGACAAGCACAGCGAGCTGATGGAGACTCTCCTTTGCGACAGAGTTTCAGCTTTCAGCTTCAGCCCGCTGTGCTTCTGGGCATGCTGTATATACTACCGACTTGTTTGGCTATATCAGTTAGGAGTTTTACGACATATCCAGCGTACTGTACGCAATCCGGAATGTACGTACACGGTAAAAATTCCGGAGTTTATTTATTACTGGATGGAATACTTTTTCACACCGGCCAATACAGAAAACGAGGCAGGTTGTGGACGGAGACAAATTAATCATGCATTACAGAGTGCGTAAAAACTACCCCGAAAGGACTAAAAATGATCACGGTACTTTTATGACTGGCTGGAGTTGCTTCGTTTCTGCGGAAACATGCATAAAATATAAACGGCTGCAGTAACAAGTTGATCTTGCTCTGTACACATTGTAACCCCAAAAGTAGTACATATTGTTAATATGTACACGACGGTTGCAGTCAATTTAATCATTTAATCGGATGCCAATTGGGTAAATAAACGCATAATCCTATATATATTTCATTTAGTTTTCAAAAGAGCTGAACAGTTGTAATACTAGATTAAATTTATTATTTTATTCATATTTATAAAACAACATTTGTTTACGAAGCTACTGTGTAGGCCATGGACTGCTTAAATTCAGTACTTACAATTAGTAACAGGAAATATTATCGATAATTTTAGGGATCTTAAATAAAATTAATATGCATTAATACGTATTGTATCAGCCTGATAAAAACGCAGATAATTCAAGCACAGATGAAGGAAGTGGACATTTTTGACACATATCATAAATACAATAGTCAAGAAATTGCCAAGTACCAGAGCATGAATGCGGGAAAGGAACATTAAATACATAAAATGTCTTAAAAGCTAAGTCCACTGCTGAAATGAATGTGTCCACTTTAAGTGCACGTTTTTCAAAAACAACAAAGTAGTCCTGAAACTCAAGCGTCGTCAGGTTTTCTTTGCAGACTATCTTAGCCGATTTGGAGTCAAGGTTACGGGCAAATTCGTCAATATCATCCAGCGGCTATAAAATATCAGTAAACTTAGTTTCAAAAATATACATTTACCCCACTAATGTAAATCATACATGAAATAAGTAATAAACTAAACAAATTTAAAGGGGAATTTTACATTTATGACTTGAATGAATGCTTTTACGCTGTCAACTTGCGTAACTTTCTTAGCCTTGGGCCGATTTAAAACAGCAAGCATAAAAAACGCGGCACCACTGCTCATAGCATCTGCAAAGATTATGTGACAATGGAGTAGAAATTCATTGTTGATTGTCCCTTTCAAATAGTAGTATTGTTTTAGAGAAGAAGTTTTAGAGCTACCTGATGATATCCCAAAAGGTATCAACGATTTTTTGACGGACTTGAAGTAGTCAGACAGTTTAGGCGCGATGTATTCCCACTTTGTGGTAAGGTTATCTGACACCAGCGGGTAACACATGTGGAAGTCTTGCTGAATCTAAACAAGAGGCAGCACACTTTTAGTAATTTATCTTAATTTTAAAAACGTGATTATCACATTACCGCTCCGGGTGTGTCGAGAAGACGAGGCCATTTTTCCAAAAACTTTGAAGTCCATATCAATACGGCACTTAAGCAAATCCTTTCTGCGAATTGAAAATGTCTTGACTAGTAAGTCAAACACCTGGGGAGGAGAACTGTGATGTATTAGCCATTTTTGAAAATCCTCCATTTCATCTGCCGAAGAACCTGACAAAATAACCCAGCTTTACAGTAAGATATTAACCAAACATTATGCGTATACTATAGCTGTTGGATTTAATTGATCTAAATGCATATTTCATTAACAACACAATTATTTACATGTAGTTTCACTGGTAAGCACAACGTGATACTTGCGTGTGTATGTATCTGCAAGTATTCCAACTGTTTAGTGAAACTATATAAAAATTTGTGTTATCAATAAATGTTGAACATTTTGCAAAGGAATGGAGTCAAAATAATGTACCAGTAAAATCTTCGAAATCATCTACCAAAATACTGTCAGGAATGGATTCCGAAGGCTTACTGTCATTTGCTTTTGTAGCTTTCCAATAGTTTTTGAAATAATTTTGTATGTATCCTGTTGGGAAAGAGATATTTTCTTCCCAGATGTGCTTGCAATGACCATGGTTGAAGGCCCATAAAATGAGTGCTTTAACAGGAAAAGTTTTGTCTGACATTTTCCAATATTTATTTCCCAATGTTTAAAATTTGTATATATTGTTAAACGTACCTGAAGTTCTAGCTTTTCTTTCCCCTTCAGTGACGGGTAGAGCTGCGATACAATACAATGAGCCAGCTGTTGACGTTGACCAGTAGACGGGCTGAAATTGGGACAAAATACAAACACGAGCAAGCCTATAGTATTTTACTTATATCATACTGGCGAAATACCATCAAAAAATCATTTTGTCTAAAATATCTTACTGGTCCGTATGAGATTTTCTAATCAAATCCTCACAAGTGAGCTTCACTAAATGTCTTCTTAGTTTAGGTGTTACCGGCTGCATTGAACCACTGGCTGTAATAATCTGTTCTCTGTAAGTCACTCTCATGGAGTTGTCGTAGGACTTCAATAATTTGATGATGTCCTATTATTTTATTCAATTTTACAATTTGATAATTTCACACCTTTATATGTCAAACTCACAGTAATTTCAGATTCCTCGTCGTAAAAACGTTTTCTCTTCTTCGTCCTGCTACTTTGACGCCTATTATTCTGATCCAAAATTATGGCGGTTATTGATCCATTTACATCCTTTGCTTCGCCTCCCTGAATTTTTTCCTCTTCAAGGAACAGAGTAACCTGTATCGTAAATATAATAGTAAGTTTCGTTTAATCAAAATAATCCGAAATCAGTACACGTATTTTGTATAGCCATTACCTCTGAAATATCAACTGCTGCGTCTTCATGTAGTGTCCCTGCTAATCCAGCCTGAAATTGATTGGAAATTGTTAATATTGTTTTACGTACACCCACCGATTACAACTGCCAAAGGTTGTAAATACACAGCAGTGTAATCATTGTTAACGCCCCCTAACTTCCAACAAATTGGTGTTTCAATTTTTAATATTTTATACGCCCGAAAATGGGAATCACATTCCGTGACAATTTTGCTGGCAATGAGAAAATACTCTGAATTTAATTTACAAATTAACTTCACTTCCACAAAATTTCCATCTCCGATTTCGTATGACGTTATTAAAACGCTGCCAGGTGAGACACTTCTCTCGCAGCAGGTTAATTTGCTAATTATAGTAAATTCATGTGTTGTATGAATTCCTAATCCAGCTGAGAGGATTTCGGTAAAATCTACAACATCTTCGGGCGTCATAATTTGAGCACCAGTGTCGTAGATACGTTTGTTGTCATATTTGTCTTGAAGTAAAAACTTATAACTTGAAAAAACTTGATTCCTTGACATGACTGTCTTGCAAATGTTCTTGTAGTTTCCGCAGTTTGCAGCAACGCCTTTAAAAAACTTGTGACGTGCCTCATTTCTCATGGTCCAATACCGCTTCAATGACCCGACTAGTTTGATAAGTTCGGCATAGTGCGTGAGAAAATGGTGCTTGGGCCGAAGATTTGTTTGTGACAACTTTCGGTAAAGGTAGTGATGGTCCTCAATTATATCTCGTAAAAAAGGTAGCGCATTTTCAGAAATGATGGAACTCATTATTAGATCTAAAATATCCTTTAAAAGCAGATTTAGTTGGTAATAAGGATTACATATATCAAATAGATCCCCAAATATAAACGTGAAGCATGATATTAACGTTATCGTTTGCGAAGCAGTTTCTCCCATCCTTGTGTCTTTTGAAAATAGTTTCCCGTGAATCAAAGGGCTAGGTTTGGAGTTTTTATAATGCTGATAGTCAACATTGTTCAATCTAGTATTTATTTGATCCATTGTAATGACACCGGTATTGATTAAGCTGCAGATTGCTAGTTTAATATCCAGGGGAACCACGCCTTCAAACAAATCGTGCATAACGTCAGGGCAATAATGTTCACAAATGTGAAAATGTTGCAACTCATGAAGGATAGTTTGTTGTTTAATTCCAGTTTCCGATAAATTATTCCGTGCAGGATCGATTTTATAATTAGTTTTATTCCGAAGTAGTCCTGGTATTGATTTTCCTTCTTGCTGGCATTGATTTTTGGGCATTTTGCAGAATCTGCAGTAAACGTTTGAGGAGAAGCTTTGGGTCAATCCAAACATCATGTGCAAGCCTAAATTGTCTCCTATGACTTGTCCTAGTCTAATTTTTACATAACCTTTGTAATCCTCACATTCAATAAAGATGTTTTTCTAGTTCTTTAAAGCCTTGTACAAGTACACTTAAAATTTGATTAAGCGAATATTTCGATAACAATTTTGACTTAAAACAAAAGCACGGGTAAATATTTTCAAGTCTCGAATTAAAATCTGCGTCGACATTTAAGAGCGTAATGTAACAGTTTCCAAGTTTATGTATTCCGGCTCTAGATGATAAAGGATTTGCTATTTCTAATTCGTCGAAGAAGAGCAAAACAAAAACAGTGGGAATTTGAACATCGAAACTGCGGTTAGTAATGGCTTGAGCAAAACGCATTCCACACATGGGGCTGTAATAGGCAGTTTCGGAAGACGGCGCATATAATTTTGAGGTAACTTGAAATATATTTTCTATCACTCCCGGCACCTCCAAAACTTTCTTCAGTAAGAGATTCAATGGAACGTATTGAATTGTATCTCTCTTGATCTTGGTTTGAGGCACATTTTTTACCATGCTGACAGAATGATACGATCCAAGTACAACTTCCTCTGGCTGAATATAAAAACCATTCTGTTTCAAATATCTTTCGAGCTTAAATTGTGATTCAACATTTACAAATGGATTTTTCAGCCTTTCAAGAATATAACAGGATTCCGCATCTATGTCATCGTGAAGTAGTTGTCTGAAGATCAAATTGACCTGTTCCAGTAGATCCTTGGACCATCCGATAATTTCCCCAACGACGGTTTTAGGTATTTTCCCGGAACGTAAGAGTTTCACCATAAAAATGGCGGCTTGCTTTTCGAGGTCCGAAATAGATTTTTCTAGAGATTCTGCCAAACCGTCTTGCTGTGTCGAACAATCTTCATAGGATACTCAGTTGCCATAGATTCTTGTAAATTATCATTAACACTAGTTTTCGCAACTAATTTAGACATCACGGTGTGTGAGATAAAATGCCGTCGAAATGTATCACACCGAGAAAAATTGGTTCTACACAATGGACACTGGTAAAGTTGGCATCGCGCGTTGAATTGGTGTGCAGACTTCAAATGCGACCAAAGACATTTCCAGTCCAATTCAATTTTCAATGAGCATAATGTACAATGAATTACCTTCTCGGTGAGATCCTTCGTAAGTTTGTAGGAATTTAAAATTCGAATTCGATGTCCAAAACAAGAGACAACTTGTCGTAACTCGTCCTTCATGGATTCTCCTCCCTCTTGTGACACAATATCCATGACATCGTCTGTAATAAATTCGTCTATAAAGGAGCAATCAAGATTATATTATTTATTAATTGCACATAATTATGAATAACCGGCGAACACGATTTGGATCATGATATACAATTTATCAAATAAAATAATTCAATGTTCACATAAAAATATTATATTTGGAAATATTAACAAATTCTATGCGCAATTAACTTACCATGAAATCTTTGCTTATACAATTCTGATAGTTTCAGCTCGTCCAATACCTTGTCAATAATTTCAAAACTCATGTCTAACTACAAATACTTTGACATTAAAATTATTTCCAGAAATTATATGTACGGAGGAATTCGATCTGTGCACTACACCGACTGAGACCAAGACGAGAACAATGTAATGGTGCCTCATGTCCATGCGGTAAACTGTGTTCGCTAACGGTCAAAATTGTATTCCCAATGACAGGATTGATATGACTCTTAGACAGTGAATTTTATTCCTGCATGCGGCATTTGCTAATTTACACTCCGTCTAGGAACCTTTATTGCAAGAAGAAGCCATGCTTGCATTGCAAGAATAATTTTGTCATGCATTTTGAAGTACACAGTATTATTTTCAGTCTGACCGGGAATAACCTTGTTTTACTCCGCGTTTGGCTACTCCTGTGTTTTTACAGTGTAGGATCCCGCGTACTACGCAACTTCTAGCCTACTTTACGTAAATTTGGTCGCAATCAAGAATAACTTCTTGTTGATACGAATGTAGTGTACGTACGCAAAATCTTGCGTGCCTGTAGGGTTAGGTTTAAAACTTTGTCATGCACAAAAACTATTTGCCGTCATGACTAGTAAAATAGTTCGACAAAAACATTAAAGTTTAACTAATGCAAGTATCTTTCAAATATCTGCAATACAATTCTGATATTTAATTAATTTATTGATATTGTATAACCATCAACTGAAGTCGTCGTCAAAAATATGATATGTAAATAAAATATTTAATTTGTGAATAAGTTAATTCAAAATACAATTAATAACGTCCAAATTATGGTAGCTCTGGAATAACAATCCTCAAAAGTTAACATCCAAATCGTCTACAACTTGAACGAAAATATCCACTAAATCGTCTGTCTCAAGTTTTCTCATATAATATAAATTGTATTTGCAACGGAAAGCTTTGAACTTCATTCATAACACGCTTCTTCAAATTCTTTTGGAGTCAAACTTGCAACCTATCTATTTCAATGACAGGAGATCATTTTTGCTGTTGCAAATACGTGCAAATTAGTTGCACAAATGATTGATAAATATTCTGGTCTGAAAAGACGGGGATATTTTTATATACTCCATCCCTACCAGCACCTGAAATCCACCACTGAAATTACAAAGGAATTTATCCAAAAAGTGCACGGTGAAACTAAAAACTGCGCGGTGATTATATAGTACTTTTTACGGTTTTTCTGATGCAGTGTTAAGATTAGTGTACTTGGAAATATTTAAGGCGTAAAACGTGTTTTAAATTAAAACTTTTTTGCATGCTAATACATATTATGCGCGGGTATTTGCGTGTACTTTCAATTGCATTACGCAGGATTCTGTGCACAAAAGTAACCAATGCTATTACTCGGAAGTCTGCGTACGATAGGCTGAAAGTACCGCACGTACGCCGATTATTGCGTACATCTCAGATTGCGTAGAGTACGCTGGATGTTTCGTAAAACTCCTAACTGTATATAGTGACATAATATAGTACATATCGTCGGTGAAGAGGCAAAATGATCTAGGTGCATACTCGATTAGAATCAAAATGATCTACATAACTTTTTCCCTAAAGGAAAAATGAACTAGGTACAAGTCTTTTTAAAAGCAAACTGACCTACATGCAGTTTTCCATAAAAGCAAAATGATCTAAGTGCTGTCCTGAATTTCTGTGTGAGAAAAATAGCTTCTGCAAGGAGGACACGTAGCTTATAAGGACTGTAATTATTATTATTATTATTAATTATTATTATTGTTAATTATTATAAGGGGTCAGTGAATAAATATTTAATAAAATTTCATTATCCTTTATTATTATTGAGCACTTCTGTTGATTTAAACCTTCGCGCGTTTGTAGTACAATTCAAACCTTCCCGGCTTATTTCACGAATTCAAACCTTCCCGGCTTATTTACTATACAGCCAAGCAAGTCAGTGGTATATACAACAAGCCGAGAAGCACAGCGGGCTGAAAGCTGAAGCTCTGTCGCAGTGGAGAGGTTTTTCAGCTCGCTCAGCTCGCTGTTCTTCTCGGCATATACCAACTGCTTGCAGCATGTATGTATGTATTTTAGGGGGTCCCACAACCAAAGTTATGGGACACTGCTCAGGCCATCAGTGGGCCCATTGCAGATTACCCTGTCGAACATGTTAATTTACGAATAGCATTGGAAGAGTGAGCATGGGATGTTCACTTTCCTGAATTTGCTTATCCGATTTCGTATCCCTAAGTTGCTATTTGGGCAACTGCTTCACTAAGATATGCAATCTACTCAAGTTATGTCAGGGGCTCCGGCTGCTATTCTACCAACAGTAAAATGCAGGTGAGCCTCTGCACTTTATGCAGAACCTGAGGAATGTGCCAGATATTGGGACACTCACCCCCAAGTCAATACCACAAGGCAATGACGTGGATTCGTGGGGATCACTGCTAAATCAAAATGTCCCAAAAGCCTATGGGTGCAAACTACCCGGGAATCAAGTGCTGATTCGGTGGTGGCAAATCACTAACAGCACAAGGTAGCGTTATGGTGCAAGACGCTCGCCCGGTAGACACTTGACAGCAGGGATCACAACTCTCCAAGCAGAGAGACTCGGGTGGTGGAGACAAAAAAAAGAATTATGTGTCTCAAAGTTTTTATGCAGATCTGTCTAAAGATAAGGGAGCTCAGATGAGCACAACCTCACCTCTCGACAGTCCTGTAGCAACTTCTGCTGCTTGCTTGCAGCATACTGGAAGCTCGCAATAATACGCCATTTTAGATTATCACTTAACAGCGCTAACCATAATTATTATAAACATTAGACATAAATCATCAAATTTGGATTAAATTAAGACTGGTAGTGATAAAAACTACGTTCGGTTACATTACTGAATAATTTGATAAGAGGAGAATTTTAATGACTGAACTTAGTTCACATTAGTGTGGGATTCTTATTAGGAAGAATAATTACAAGCCTTAGCATCCAGAGTCTTGATCTTTATATCCCTAAAAATATCATTAGGATGTAAGATGGATTTGTAGGAACCATGGACTTTAGTAACTGTAGCAAAGTTAAATGTGTTGCGCTAATATGAAATCCTTTCATTTTAAATAATCAATGCGTCCAGTGTCTGAGGCTTCAGTTACAACAATGTTCTTTGTTACAATATTGCGGTACAACGGATCTACATACAAATTATAATAACATAAAAAATCATATTTGATCAGCACGGTGTGCTGATCCACTAACAATAAGGGGTGAAGCACCATACAGTGATGCAACAGCAAGATTTAATAACGACGTTGGTATTAAACTGATCAAGCGATTAGTTAAATTCCACGCGTATAGCCAAATATTGAGTTTGGGAAAAAACTTTAGTGGGCCGGAAGCTGTTCCATAATATTTTGATGATGAATTGCCAACTACCTATATGAAACGAATTGTTAGTCTTGCAGTTAATACTTCACGTCTTATATGAGATTACTTTGCCTGGCGAAGTGGGATATCAATATTAATCCTTCTCGACAGACCTTGATACGAGATTTATTGCCATTTACACTTTTATTATTTACACTATTTATTTACACAAGTAATTGCTCCTGTGCGAAGCACGGGGCTTTTACTAGTAATCTCTAAAATACAAAACGCGCGTGATGGGGCGATAATTTCAAAACTTCCCTCCCTCTCCTAAACGCGCTTTAAAGGTTCGCGGATACAAATTACCGTAAAGGTTATATGGCTTAGCAAGTAGTAGCAAGGGCGGTGATAATGTCACGGGCTACATTTGTATTACCATAAACGGTGGCTACCCATTTATATTAAAGAGAAGAGATTAATAAATGGCGGGGACAAAGTTTTTGTAAAGTTGGCATTAATTTTCACATGGACAACTGTATGTTGCTTTTTCGAGGGATAAGTCAAAAGAAAATATCAAGGTCGGTAAAGGTACATACAAAAGTAATTGTGTTTTAAAGAAGTTTTGTAAATTGTTGCAACTAAAAAAGCTTTAATAAGGTTACTGGCTTTCTTAATACTAAAATTTGACGATGAGGGGACATTTTTAAATCTTCACTCTCTCTCTTAAACGCGCTCTATAGGTTTGCGAGTACAAATTACAAATTGTATTCATAAAAAAGTTCTGTAATGTTAGATTATAATCATACGGAGTTGTATTTCAGAAGCAAAGGTCATTTAAAAAATATTCTATTAGAAAAAAACTATTTAGGCAATGGAATTTTAATACTTGCGGATCAAACCATTAGGCTTCGTCGGTGTTGCGGTGTTATTGGGAAATGGGGGTTATCCACCACCTCCGTCCTGTGGTGGCTTGATCCGCTTTCGGATAACATCTCCTATTGGTTTGCGATTACCAACTACCTTAAAGGCTAACTACCCGGCTTATTTGTAGTATTGCGACATTGTCACGGCCAGCCATTTAGTACCAAGACGGCCCACTCATTAAAACTAGTATTTCTAAACAAAAATAATTAACTATTAAAGCATTATACAGTAGCAAGGGCGGCGACAGGGGGCCATCCCGGGGTCTTGCGACGTGAGACCTTTGGGCTTTCTTAATAATTACTATAATTTAACGTAAGCTTCGTTGTGACGACGAAAAATTCTCAAGGAAAAGTTTGGATACAGTTGATATTTGTGTATCGATGCCAATGATTTTACATCGACACATCAAAAATAAAGATTAAGATCATTGTAAATGACACTGCAGAAAGGTGAAGGAACCTACACAAGTAATTGTGTATTTAAAGAAGTTGTGTAATAGATTATAGTCATACGAAATTATATTTCAGAATAAAACATGATTATTTAAAAAATATTCGATAAAAAAATCACTTCAGCAATAGAACTTTAATACTAGCGGAACAAGCAGTTATACTGTTGGTGTTGTTATTGGGAAGTGGAGGTTATCTACCGACGTAGGTGGTGGCTTGATCCGCTCAAATATAATCTTATATTCGCTAGGGTTTTAACAGGAAGGGCGGAAGGGGACACCATGTTTCTTTCCCAAGTTACACTAATTTCAAATGAGGGTGATACCCGTTTGTTTTATAGGAAAGTAGGCATTTGGTTATCAAAACCGTTTACTAATGGTCAGCTCTATGTAGAATTTTTAAGAGCGACTTCTCAAAACAGTGGAAAAGTATATGTCGACAAAACTGAGGATCAGGGGAACTACAGGGTGAATGGAATGGTACTTATAGAAATTAGACTTATAGAGCCCAAAATATTATAAAGTTTGCAGAGCTACATATAGAAGGAAAGTTGAAGTAAAAATTGTCAACATTTACCATCAAATCAAAATACTTGATGATAGAAATGAAACGTTTACAATAAATATTGTTTTAAGGACGTATTTAATCGTTAAATTTACTGATTTGTAAAAATGTATGCGGGACCGACTCTCAGCCGCGGTCTAGGGATCAAACAAGGGCCTTAGTGTGAAGTTCAACAGTGCGCTCAACCATGTTTTTTCACGTGTTTATCGATTTTTTGTATTTGGCTTTTATTCTGCTTCCTATCTAGACTATTATCACGCAATTATTAATCGTTAATTACAACAAACCAAGACGTCAAGCAAATCTCCCTGCGGAGCAGGGCTTTTACTAGTTAAATAATATAATCTGACCTCAAATCATTATCACATTACTTTTCCTAAAAACTACATTTTTGGGTTTACTGCCTCCTAGTATTTATTTTGTATTTTATAATATAATTTAAACGCAGAATAACTAGTTTTTTAGGAACAAAAAAGATTTTTAATTTCTCGCATATTCATATACTGACATTATAATGTGTTTACACGTATTGTTTTTATTATAATATGCATTTAGATCATTTTGCTTTTAAGAGAAACTACATCTAGATCATTTTGATTTTAAAATTTAAAGCAAGTAGTTCATTTTGCCTTTAGTGAAACTGCATGTAGATCATTTTGATTCTAATCGATCATGCACCTAGATCATTTTGTCTCTTCACCGACGATATAGTGAAATGAGCCGCGAATTGAAATTCCTGATCTATGGGTTCCTGATCTTTTGCAAACTCAAGTGACTATTTACGTTAGAGAGCAAGACAAAAAATTCAAAACTAAGGGCGGAGAAAACAAACTAAACACGCATTAAGTTTTAACGATGTAAGAAATGTATTTGGTTCGAAGGCCTAAGTTAGGAATGGCAATTTGAAAAGAACAGTAAAATCAGCTTTTATACAATTGGTTTCATTTTCAGTTAACACAGCACCTTGACACAGAATCTCTATAACAACATAATCCGATTCTAGGTGCCTACTTATCCGATTTTCATCCGCTTGTCTATCAGAGAATAGTCAGCTGTATATTCTCCAATGAAATAACCTCAACTCAAATTGTCTTCTTCACAACATAAATGATGTATAAGTCTACGTTGAACCTAACAAGCAAAGTCTTCCGATGTAAACTTAACTAGAACTAAATGAAAATTAGTGGAATTAAAGACACTACTAATAGTGTTCATACAAACCACAAACTTCGTGCCCTCTCCTCTAGTTTCGGGCAGTAGGACAACTGAAAGTTTGATTTTTTTTGAAAGTTTAACAGGGGACCCTTCCTCGCTTAAAGTTTTTCATGTTAAATACCAAAAGAAAAATCCATTTTCGCAACTCGAACAAAAATGTCCAGTTATGTCACTATACATAAATGTATGTAAATTCAGCGCTGCACGTGCTTTAGCTCGTATGTACGCGTTAACATATTTAAATTATAAAAGCCAAGCCTTTTTGTAAACAATTATCGTTCTTGATTTCGTCCCACGAAAGGCTCCCGCACAGAACGAGTTACAACGACTAAGCCATCGGCAAACGAACTCTAAGGTCCTATACTGTGGCATAACGGCTTACCTATTCAATTTCCTAAAACTACGTGCAATTTCATGACATTTACTGAAATTTACAAAAATTTACTTAAATTTACAAAATTTACTGAAATTTACAAAATTTACTGAAATTTACAAAATTTACTGAAATTTACTGAAATTTACTAAAATTTACTAAAATTTTCTGACATTTTCTGAAATTTTCTGAAATTTTCTGAAACTATATGAAATTTCCTTACACTTTATGAAATCTCCAAGAAATTAGAAAATTCCCCAAACTCTAGTAAAAATCAAGAAACGATTACTCCATTATAGTTCCAATAACCGCACGAACTAATTATCGGATCTCTTGTAAAACTTTGTAGTTAATTTTGTAGTTAATTTTGTAGTTAATTTTGTAGTTAATTTTGTAGTTAACTTTGTAGTTAATTTTGTAGTTAATTTTGTAGTTAATTTTGTAGTTAATTTTGTAGTTAATTTTGTAGTTAACTTTGTAGTTAATTTTGTAGTTAATTTTGTAGTTAATTTTGTAGTTAACTTTGTAGTTAATTTTGTAGTTAATTTTGTAGTTAATTTTGTAGTTAATTTTGTAGTTAATTTTGTAGTTAACTTTGTAGTTAATTTTGTAGTTAATTTTGTAGTTAATTTTGTAGTTAATTTTGTAGTTAATTTTGTAGTTAATTTTGTAGTTAATTTTGTAGTTAATTTTGTAGTTAATTTTGTAGTTAATTTTGTAGTTAATTTTGTAGTTAATTTTGTAGTTAATTTTGTAGTTAATTTTGTAGTTAATTTTGTAGTCAAATTTGTAGTTAATTTTGTAGTCAAATTTGTAGTCAAATTTGTAGTCAAATTTGTAGTTAATTTTGTAGTTAATTTTGTAGTCAAATTTGTAGTTAATTTTGTAGTTAATTTTGTAGTTAATTTTGTAGTTAATTTTGTAGTTAATTTTGTAGTTAATTTTGTAGTTAATTTTGTAGTTAATTTTGTAGTTAATTTTGTAGTTAATTTTGTAGTTAATTTTGTAGTTAATTTTGTAGTTAATTTTGTAGTTAATTTTGTAGTTAATTTTGTAGTTAATTTTGTAGTTAATTTTGTAGTTAATTTTGTAGTTAATTTTGTAGTTAATTTTGTAGTTAATTTTGTAGTTAATTTTGTAGTTAATTTTGTAGTTAATTTTGTAGTTAATTTTGTAGTTAATTTTGTAGTTAATTTTGTAGTTAATTTTGTAGTTAATTTTGTAGTTAATTTTGTAGTTAATTTTGTAGTTAATTTTGTAGTTAATTTTGTAGTTAATTTTGTAGTTAATTTTGTAGTTAATTTTGTAGTTAATTTTGTAGTTAATTTTGTAGTTAATTTTGTAGTTAATTTTGTAGTTAATTTTGTAGTTAATTTTGTAGTTAATTTTGTAGTTAATTTTGTAGTTAATTTTGTAGTTAATTTTGTAGTTAATTTTGTAGTCAATTTTGTAGTCAAATTTGTAGTCAAATTTGTAGTTAATTTTGTAGTTAATTTTGTAGTTAATTTTGTAGTTAATTTTGTAGTTAATTTTGTAGTTAATTTTGTAGTTAATTTTGTAGTTAATTTTGTAGTTAATTTTGTAGTTAATTTTGTAGTTAATTTTGTAGTTAATTTTGTAGTTAATTTTGTAGTTAATTTTGTAGTTAATTTTGTAGTTAATTTTGTAGTTAATTTTGTAGTTAATTTTGTAGTTAATTTTGTAGTTAATTTTGTAGTTAATTTTGTAGTTAATTTTGTAGTTAATTTTGTAGTTAATTTTGTAGTTAATTTTGTAGTTAATTTTGTAGTTAATTTTGTAGTTAATTTTGTAGTTAATTTTGTAGTTAATTTTGTAGTTAATTTTGTATTTAATTTTGTAGTTAATTTTGTAGTTAATTTTGTAGTTAATTTTGTAGTTAATTTTGTAGTTAATTTTGTAGTTAATTTTGTAGTTAATTTTGTAGTTAATTTTGTAGTTAATTTTGTAGTTAATTTTGTAGTTAATTTTGTAGTTAATTTTGTAGTTAATTTTGTAGTTAATTTTGTAGTTAATTTTGTAGTTAATTTTGTAGTTAATTTTGTAGTTAATTTTGTAGTTAATTTTGTAGTTAATTTTGTAGTTAATTTTGTAGTTAATTTTGTAGTTAATTTTGTAGTTAATTTTGTAGTTAATTTTGTAGTTAATTTTGTAGTTAATTTTGTAGTTAATTTTGTAGTTAATTTTGTAGTTAATTTTGTAGTTAATTTTGTAGTTAATTTTGTAGTTAATTTTGTAGTTAATTTTGTAGTTAATTTTGTAGTCAAATTTGTAGTCAAATTTGTAGTCAAATTTGTAGTTAATTTTGTAGTTAATTTTGTAGTCAAATTTGTAGTTAATTTTGTAGTTAATTTTGTAGTTAATTTTGTAGTTAATTTTGTAGTTAATTTTGTAGTTAATTTTGTAGTTAATTTTGTAGTTAATTTTGTAGTTAATTTTGTAGTTAATTTTGTAGTTAATTTTGTAGTTAATTTTGTAGTTAATTTTGTAGTTAATTTTGTAGTTAATTTTGTAGTTAATTTTGTAGTTAATTTTGTAGTTAATTTTGTAGTTAATTTTGTAGTTAATTTTGTAGTTAATTTTGTAGTTAATTTTGTAGTTAATTTTGTAGTTAATTTTGTAGTTAATTTTGTAGTTAATTTTGTAGTTAATTTTGTAGTTAATTTTGTAGTTAATTTTGTAGTTAATTTTGTAGTTAATTTTGTAGTTAATTTTGTAGTTAATTTTGTAGTTAATTTTGTAGTTAATTTTGTAGTTAATTTTGTAGTTAATTTTGTAGTTAATTTTGTAGTTAATTTTGTAGTTAATTTTGTAGTTAATTTTGTAGTTAATTTTGTAGTTAATTTTGTAGTTAATTTTGTAGTTAATTTTGTAGTTAATTTTGTAGTTAATTTTGTAGTCAATTTTGTAGTCAAATTTGTAGTCAAATTTGTAGTTAATTTTGTAGTTAATTTTGTAGTTAATTTTGTAGTTAATTTTGTAGTTAATTTTGTAGTTAATTTTGTAGTCAATTTTGTAGTCAAATTTGTAGTCAAATTTGTAGTTAATTTTGTAGTTAATTTTGTAGTTAATTTTGTAGTTAATTTTGTAGTTAATTTTGTAGTTAATTTTGTAGTTAATTTTGTAGTTAATTTTGTAGTTAATTTTGTAGTTAATTTTGTAGTTAATTTTGTAGTTAATTTTGTAGTTAATTTTGTAGTTAATTTTGTAGTTAATTTTGTAGTTAATTTTGTAGTTAATTTTGTAGTTAATTTTGTAGTTAATTTTGTAGTTAATTTTGTAGTTAATTTTGTAGTTAATTTTGTAGTTAATTTTGTAGTTAATTTTGTAGTTAATTTTGTAGTTAATTTTGTAGTTAATTTTGTAGTTAATTTTGTAGTTAATTTTGTAGTTAATTTTGTAGTTAATTTTGTAGTTAATTTTGTAGTTAATTTTGTAGTTAATTTTGTAGTTAATTTTGTAGTTAATTTTGTAGTTAATTTTGTAGTTAATTTTGTAGTTAATTTTGTATTTAATTTTGTAGTTAATTTTGTAGTTAATTTTGTAGTTAATTTTGTAGTTAATTTTGTAGTTAATTTTGTAGTTAATTTTGTAGTTAATTTTGTAGTTAATTTTGTAGTTAATTTTGTAGTTAATTTTGTAGTTAATTTTGTAGTTAATTTTGTAGTTAATTTTGTAGTTAATTTTGTAGTTAATTTTGTAGTTAATTTTGTAGTTAATTTTGTAGTTAATTTTGTAGTTAATTTTGTAGTTAATTTTGTAGTTAATTTTGTAGTTAATTTTGTAGTTAATTTTGTAGTTAATTTTGTAGTTAATTTTGTAGTTAATTTTGTAGTTAATTTTGTAGTTAATTTTGTAGTTAATTTTGTAGTTAATTTTGTAGTTAATTTTGTAGTTAATTTTGTAGTTAATTTTGTAGTTAATTTTGTAGTTAATTTTGTAGTTAATTTTGTAGTTAATTTTGTAGTCAATTTTGTAGTCAAATTTGTAGTCAAATTTGTAGTTAATTTTGTAGTCAATTTTGTAGTTAATTTTGTAGTTAATTTTGTAGTTAATTTTGTAGTTAATTTTGTAGTTAATTTTGTAGTTAATTTTGTAGTTAATTTTGTAGTTAATTTTGTAGTTAATTTTGTAGTTAATTTTGTAGTTAATTTTGTAGTTAATTTTGTAGTTAATTTTGTAGTTAATTTTGTAGTTAATTTTGTAGTTAATTTTGTAGTTAATTTTGTAGTTAATTTTGTAGTTAATTTTGTAGTTAATTTTGTAGTTAATTTTGTAGTTAATTTTGTATTTAATTTTGTAGTTAATTTTGTAGTTAATTTTGTATTTAATTTTGTAGTTAATTTTGTAGTTAATTTTGTAGTTAATTTTGTAGTTAATTTTGTAGTTAATTTTGTAGTTAATTTTGTAGTTAATTTTGTAGTTAATTTTGTAGTTAATTTTGTAGTTAATTTTGTAGTTAATTTTGTAGTTAATTTTGTAGTTAATTTTGTAGTTAATTTTGTAGTTAATTTTGTAGTTAATTTTGTAGTTAATTTTGTAGTTAATTTTGTAGTTAATTTTGTAGTTAATTTTGTAGTTAATTTTGTAGTTAATTTTGTAGTTAATTTTGTAGTTAATTTTGTAGTTAATTTTGTAGTTAATTTTGTAGTTAATTTTGTAGTTAATTTTGTAGTTAATTTTGTAGTTAATTTTGTAGTTAATTTTGTAGTTAATTTTGTAGTTAATTTTGTAGTTAATTTTGTAGTTAATTTTGTAGTTAATTTTGTAGTTAATTTTGTAGTTAATTTTGTAGTCAATTTTGTAGTCAAATTTGTAGTCAAATTTGTAGTTAATTTTGTAGTCAAATTTGTAGTCAAATTTGTAGTTAATTTTGTAGTTAATTTTGTAGTTAATTTTGTAGTTAATTTTGTAGTTAATTTTGTAGTTAATTTTGTAGTTAATTTTGTAGTTAATTTTGTAGTTAATTTTGTAGTTAATTTTGTAGTTAATTTTGTAGTTAATTTTGTAGTTAATTTTGTAGTTAATTTTGTAGTTAATTTTGTAGTTAATTTTGTAGTTAATTTTGTAGTTAATTTTGTAGTTAATTTTGTAGTTAATTTTGTAGTTAATTTTGTAGTTAATTTTGTAGTTAATTTTGTAGTTAATTTTGTAGTTAATTTTGTAGTTAATTTTGTAGTTAATTTTGTAGTCAATTTGTAGTCAAATTTGTAGTCAAATTTGTAGTTAATTTTGTAGTCAAATTTGTAGTCAAATTTGTAGTTAATTTTGTAGTTAATTTTGTAGTTAATTTTGTAGTTAATTTTGTAGTTAATTTTGTAGTTAATTTTGTAGTTAATTTTGTAGTTAATTTTGTAGTTAATTTTGTAGTTAATTTTGTAGTTAAATTTTGTAGTTAATTTTGTAGTTAATTTTGTAGTTAATTTTGTAGTTAATTTTGTAGTTAATTTTGTAGTTAATTTTGTAGTTAATTTTGTAGTTAATTTTGTAGTTAATTTTGTAGTTAATTTTGTAGTTAATTTTGTAGTTAATTTTGTAGTTAATTTTGTAGTTAATTTTGTAGTTAATTTTGTAGTTAATTTTGTAGTTAATTTTGTAGTTAATTTTGTAGTTAATTTTGTAGTCAATTTTGTAGTTAATTTTGTAGTTAATTTTGTAGTTAATTTTGTAGTTAATTTTGTAGTTAATTTTGTAGTTAATTTTGTAGTTAATTTTGTAGTTAATTTTGTAGTTAATTTTGTAGTTAATTTTGTAGTTAATTTTGTAGTTAATTTTGTAGTTAATTTTGTAGTTAATTTTGTAGTTAATTTTGTAGTTAATTTTGTAGTTAATTTTGTAGTTAATTTTGTAGTTAATTTTGTAGTTAATTTTGTAGTTAATTTTGTAGTTAATTTTGTAGTTAATTTTGTAGTTAATTTTGTAGTTAATTTTGTAGTTAATTTTGTAGTTAATTTTGTAGTTAATTTTGTAGTTAATTTTGTAGTTAATTTTGTAGTTAATTTTGTAGTTAATTTTGTAGTTAATTTTGTAGTTAATTTTGTAGTTAATTTTGTAGTTAATTTTGTAGTTAATTTTGTAGTTAATTTTGTAGTTAATTTTGTAGTTAATTTTGTAGTTAATTTTGTAGTTAATTTTGTAGTTAATTTTGTAGTTAATTTTGTAGTTAATTTTGTAGTTAATTTTGTAGTTAATTTTGTAGTTAATTTTGTAGTTAATTTTGTAGTTAATTTTGTAGTTAATTTTGTAGTTAATTTTGTAGTTAATTTTGTAGTTAATTTTGTAGTTAATTTTGTAGTTAATTTTGTAGTTAATTTTGTAGTTAATTTTGTAGTTAATTTTGTAGTTAATTTTGTAGTTAATTTTGTAGTTAATTTTGTAGTTAATTTTGTAGTTAATTTTGTAGTTAATTTTGTAGTTAATTTTGTAGTTAATTTTGTAGTTAATTTTGTAGTTAATTTTGTAGTTAATTTTGTAGTTAATTTTGTAGTTAATTTTGTAGTTAATTTTGTAGTCAATTTGTAGTCAAATTTGTAGTTAATTTTGTAGTTAATTTTGTAGTTAATTTTGTAGTTAATTTTGTAGTTAATTTTGTAGTTAATTTTGTAGTTAATTTTGTAGTTAATTTTGTAGTTAATTTTGTAGTTAATTTTGTAGTTAATTTTGTAGTTAATTTTGTAGTTAATTTTGTAGTTAATTTTGTAGTTAATTTTGTAGTTAATTTTGTAGTTAATTTTGTAGTTAATTTTGTAGTTAATTTTGTAGTTAATTTTGTAGTTAATTTTGTAGTTAATTTTGTAGTTAATTTTGTAGTTAATTTTGTAGTTAATTTGTAGTTAATTTTGTAGTTAATTTTGTAGTTAATTTTGTAGTTAATTTTGTAGTTAATTTTGTAGTTAATTTTGTAGTTAATTTTGTAGTTAATTTTGTAGTTAATTTTGTAGTTAATTTTGTAGTTAATTTTGTAGTTAATTTTGTAGTTAATTTTGTAGTTAATTTTGTAGTTAATTTTGTAGTTAATTTTGTAGTTAATTTTGTAGTTAATTTTGTAGTTAATTTTGTAGTTAATTTTGTAGTTAATTTTGTAGTTAATTTTGTAGTTAATTTTGTAGTTAATTTTGTAGTTAATTTTGTAGTTAATTTTGTAGTTAATTTTGTAGTTAATTTTGTAGTTAATTTTGTAGTTAATTTTGTAGTTAATTTTGTAGTTAATTTTGTAGTTAATTTTGTAGTTAATTTTGTAGTTAATTTTGTAGTTAATTTTGTAGTTAATTTTGTAGTTAATTTTGTAGTTAATTTTGTAGTTAATTTTGTAGTTAATTTTGTAGTTAATTTTGTAGTTAATTTTGTAGTTAATTTTGTAGTTAATTTTGTAGTTAATTTTGTAGTTAATTTTGTAGTTAATTTTGTAGTTAATTTTGTAGTTAATTTTGTAGTTAATTTTGTAGTTAATTTTGTAGTTAATTTTGTAGTTAATTTTGTAGTTAATTTTGTAGTTAATTTTGTAGTTAATTTTGTAGTTAATTTTGTAGTTAATTTTGTAGTTAATTTTGTAGTTAATTTTGTAGTTAATTTTGTAGTTAATTTTGTAGTTAATTTTGTAGTTAATTTTGTAGTTAATTTTGTAGTTAATTTTGTAGTTAATTTTGTAGTTAATTTTGTAGTTAATTTTGTAGTTAATTTTGTAGTTAATTTTGTAGTTAATTTGTAGTTAATTTTGTAGTTAATTTTGTAGTTAATTTTGTAGTTAATTTTGTAGTTAATTTTGTAGTTAATTTTGTAGTTAATTTTGTAGTTAATTTTGTAGTTAATTTTGTAGTTAATTTTGTAGTTAATTTTGTAGTTAATTTTGTAGTTAATTTTGTAGTTAATTTTGTAGTTAATTTTGTAGTCAATTTGTAGTCAATTTTGTAGTTAATTTTGTAGTTAATTTTGTAGTTAATTTTGTAGTTAATTTTGTAGTTAATTTTGTAGTTAATTTTGTAGTTAATTTTGTAGTTAATTTTGTAGTTAATTTTGTAGTTAATTTTGTAGTTAATTTTGTAGTTAATTTTGTAGTCAATTTTGTAGTCAATTTGTAGTCAATTTGTAGTTAATTTTGTAGTTAATTTTGTAGTTAATTTTGTAGTTAATTTTGTAGTTAATTTTGTAGTTAATTTTGTAGTTAATTTTGTAGTTAATTTTGTAGTTAATTTTGTAGTTAATTTTGTAGTTAATTTTGTAGTTAATTTTGTAGTTAATTTTGTAGTTAATTTTGTAGTTAATTTTGTAGTTAATTTTGTAGTTAATTTTGTAGTTAATTTTGTAGTTAATTTTGTAGTTAATTTTGTAGTTAATTTTGTAGTTAATTTTGTAGTTAATTTTGTAGTTAATTTTGTAGTTAATTTTGTAGTTAATTTTGTAGTTAATTTTGTAGTTAATTTTGTAGTTAATTTTGTAGTTAATTTTGTAGTTAATTTTGTAGTTAATTTTGTAGTTAATTTTGTAGTTAATTTTGTAGTTAATTTTGTAGTTAATTTTGTAGTTAATTTTGTAGTTAATTTTGTAGTTAATTTTGTAGTTAATTTTGTAGTTAATTTTGTAGTTAATTTTGTAGTTAATTTTGTAGTTAATTTTGTAGTTAATTTTGTAGTTAATTTTGTAGTTAATTTTGTAGTTAATTTTGTAGTTAATTTTGTAGTTAATTTTGTAGTTAATTTTGTAGTTAATTTTGTAGTTAATTTTGTAGTTAATTTTGTAGTTAATTTTGTAGTTAATTTTGTAGTTAATTTTGTAGTTAATTTTGTAGTTAATTTTGTAGTTAATTTTGTAGTTAATTTGTAGTTAATTTTGTAGTTAATTTTGTAGTTAATTTTGTAGTTAATTTTGTAGTTAATTTTGTAGTTAATTTTGTAGTTAATTTTGTAGTTAATTTTGTAGTTAATTTTGTAGTTAATTTTGTAGTTAATTTTGTAGTTAATTTTGTAGTTAATTTTGTAGTTAATTTTGTAGTTAATTTTGTAGTTAATTTTGTAGTTAATTTTGTAGTTAATTTTGTAGTTAATTTTGTAGTTAATTTTGTAGTTAATTTTGTAGTTAATTTTGTAGTTAATTTTGTAGTTAATTTTGTAGTTAATTTTGTAGTTAATTTTGTAGTTAATTTTGTAGTTAATTTTGTAGTTAATTTTGTAGTTAATTTTGTAGTTAATTTTGTAGTTAATTTTGTAGTTAATTTTGTAGTTAATTTTGTAGTTAATTTTGTAGTCAATTTTGTAGTCAAATTTGTAGTCAATTTTGTAGTTAATTTTGTAGTCAATTTTGTAGTTAATTTTGTAGTTAATTTTGTAGTTAATTTTGTAGTTAATTTTGTAGTTAATTTTGTAGTTAATTTTGTAGTTAATTTTGTAGTTAATTTTGTAGTTAATTTTGTAGTTAATTTTGTAGTTAATTTTGTAGTTAATTTTGTAGTTAATTTTGTAGTTAATTTTGTAGTTAATTTTGTAGTTAATTTTGTAGTTAATTTTGTAGTTAATTTTGTAGTTAATTTTGTAGTTAATTTTGTAGTTAATTTTGTAGTTAATTTTGTAGTTAATTTTGTAGTTAATTTTGTAGTTAATTTTGTAGTTAATTTTGTAGTTAATTTTGTAGTTAATTTTGTAGTTAATTTTGTAGTTAATTTTGTAGTTAATTTTGTAGTTAATTTTGTAGTTAATTTTGTAGTTAATTTTGTAGTTAATTTTGTAGTTAATTTTGTAGTTAATTTTGTAGTTAATTTTGTAGTTAATTTTGTAGTTAATTTTGTAGTTAATTTTGTAGTTAATTTTGTAGTTAATTTTGTAGTTAATTTTGTAGTTAATTTTGTAGTTAATTTTGTAGTTAATTTTGTAGTTAATTTTGTAGTTAATTTTGTAGTTAATTTTGTAGTTAATTTTGTAGTTAATTTTGTAGTTAATTTTGTAGTTAATTTTGTAGTTAATTTTGTAGTTAATTTTGTAGTTAATTTGTAGTTAATTTTGTAGTTAATTTTGTAGTTAATTTTGTAGTTAATTTTGTAGTTAATTTTGTAGTTAATTTTGTAGTTAATTTTGTAGTTAATTTTGTAGTTAATTTTGTAGTTAATTTTGTAGTCAAATTTGTAGTTAATTTTGTAGTCAAATTTGTAGTAAATTTGTAGTTAATTTTGTAGTTAATTTTGTAGTTAATTTTGTAGTTAATTTTGTAGTTAATTTTGTAGTTAATTTTGTAGTTAATTTTGTAGTTAATTTTGTAGTTAATTTTGTAGTTAATTTTGTAGTTAATTTTGTAGTTAATTTTGTAGTTAATTTTGTAGTTAATTTTGTAGTTAATTTTGTAGTTAATTTTGTAGTTAATTTTGTAGTTAATTTTGTAGTTAATTTTGTAGTTAATTTTGTAGTTAATTTTGTAGTTAATTTTGTAGTTAATTTTGTAGTTAATTTTGTAGTTAATTTTGTAGTTAATTTTGTAGTTAATTTTGTAGTTAATTTTGTAGTAATTTTGTAGTTAATTTTGTAGTTAATTTTGTAGTTAATTTTGTAGTTAATTTTGTAGTTAATTTTGTAGTTAATTTTGTAGTTAATTTTGTAGTTAATTTTGTAGTTAATTTTGTAGTTAATTTTGTAGTTAATTTTGTAGTTAATTTTGTAGTTAATTTTGTAGTTAATTTTGTAGTTAATTTTGTAGTTAATTTTGTAGTTAATTTTGTAGTTAATTTTGTAGTTAATTTTGTAGTTAATTTTGTAGTTAATTTTGTAGTTAATTTTGTAGTTAATTTTGTAGTTAATTTTGTAGTTAATTTTGTAGTTAATTTTGTAGTTAATTTTGTAGTTAATTTTGTAGTTAATTTTGTAGTTAATTTTGTAGTTAATTTTGTAGTTAATTTTGTAGTTAATTTTGTAGTTAATTTTGTAGTTAATTTTGTAGTTAATTTTGTATTTAATTTTGTAGTTAATTTTGTAGTTAATTTTGTAGTTAATTTTGTAGTTAATTTTGTAGTTAATTTTGTAGTTAATTTTGTAGTTAATTTTGTAGTTAATTTTGTAGTTAATTTTGTAGTTAATTTTGTAGTTAATTTTGTAGTTAATTTTGTAGTTAATTTTGTAGTTAATTTTGTAGTTAATTTTGTAGTTAATTTTGTAGTTAATTTTGTAGTTAATTTTGTAGTTAATTTTGTAGTTAATTTTGTAGTTAATTTTGTAGTTAATTTTGTAGTTAATTTTGTAGTTAATTTTGTAGTTAATTTTGTAGTTAATTTTGTAGTTAATTTTGTAGTTAATTTTGTAGTTAATTTTGTAGTTAATTTTGTAGTTAATTTTGTAGTTAATTTTGTAGTTAATTTTGTAGTTAATTTTGTAGTCAATTTTGTAGTCAAATTTGTAGTCAAATTTGTAGTTAATTTTGTAGTTAATTTTGTAGTTAATTTTGTAGTTAATTTTGTAGTTAATTTTGTAGTTAATTTGTAGTTAATTTTGTAGTTAATTTTGTAGTTAATTTTGTAGTTAATTTTGTAGTTAATTTTGTAGTTAATTTTGTAGTTAATTTTGTAGTTAATTTTGTAGTTAATTTTGTAGTTAATTTTGTAGTTAATTTTGTAGTTAATTTTGTAGTTAATTTTGTAGTTAATTTTGTAGTTAATTTTGTAGTTAATTTTGTAGTTAATTTTGTAGTTAATTTTGTAGTTAATTTTGTAGTTAATTTTGTAGTTAATTTTGTAGTTAATTTTGTAGTTAATTTTGTAGTTAATTTTGTAGTTAATTTTGTAGTCAATTTTGTAGTTAATTTTGTATTTAATTTTGTAGTTAATTTTGTAGTTAATTTTGTAGTTAATTTTGTAGTTAATTTTGTAGTTAATTTTGTAGTTAATTTTGTAGTTAATTTTGTAGTTAATTTTGTAGTTAATTTTGTAGTTAATTTTGTAGTTAATTTTGTAGTTAATTTTGTAGTTAATTTTGTAGTTAATTTTGTAGTTAATTTTGTAGTTAATTTTGTAGTTAATTTTGTAGTTAATTTTGTAGTTAATTTTGTAGTTAATTTTGTAGTTAATTTTGTAGTTAATTTTGTAGTTAATTTTGTAGTTAATTTTGTAGTTAATTTTGTAGTTAATTTTGTAGTTAATTTTGTAGTTAATTTTGTAGTTAATTTTGTAGTTAATTTTGTAGTTAATTTTGTAGTTAATTTTGTAGTTAATTTTGTAGTTAATTTTGTAGTTAATTTTGTAGTTAATTTTGTAGTTAATTTTGTAGTTAATTTTGTAGTTAATTTTGTAGTTAATTTTGTAGTTAATTTTGTAGTTAATTTTGTAGTTAATTTTGTAGTTAATTTTGTAGTTAATTTTGTAGTTAATTTTGTAGTTAATTTTGTAGTTAATTTTGTAGTTAATTTTGTAGTTAATTTTGTAGTTAATTTTGTAGTTAATTTTGTAAGTACTCTGCGTTGATACCACTGCTTAACATCGTCGTGTCGTG
>OX359246.1:44295503-44566196 GCA_947179485.1 Allacma fusca
AGAAGACCTCGTAATAGAATACGAACCAGATCCAGTAAGTGATCGGAAAATTCTTTTGAAAAGAGGACCAGCGTTAGCAGCAAGTATGCAAATCTCTGAGCAGACTAGGGAAGTGCTGGGGTTGGATTCACAACTACAGTACTCTCCTAATCAAGCAGAGGATGCAAGTCCTAGTGAAGATTGGGATAAGCCAGTAAAACGAGTGGAACTTCTGATACATCAACCAGCACCAGGTGAAGAAACTAAATGGACCGACCATGAAATGTACATACGAGACCTAGTGAAACAAAATACACTTGGGACAGATATGTGCACTAAATGGTCACTATCCGTGGATACTATGGTTACAGTTTGCACCTTTGCTACAGAAATAGAAAACGAACAAGACAACACATCAAAATGGGTTTACTCAAATGAATACATTTACGAGCAGAATATTAATATCATGAGGGAAATTGATTACCATAACTCACACATAGGAGAATCTCCAGAACAATTATTCAAAGGCTCAAATGATGATTCAGAATGCCCCAGCCATGACACGGGAAAAGACGCAGAGAAGACACTTTCTCTGGGTTCAAATCACGAGTCCATGGCAAAAGATCAGTCATTCACAAAGGAAATTAATCTGGAATACTTCAAAGATCCTTCGGAAGTATCTTCAGATGAGGAGGATAAAAATCCAGCGGATACGTGGGCCGTTCTGGAAAATGAAGAAACATTTTCAACAGCCCAGCCCACCGTAACCGCCAAATCCAATGAAGAACCAAGTTATATGGACCAATTCCAGGATGCAGATGAGGAGCCGGAAGATAGCCCAGAACCAACAGATGCGGGAGCGCTCGCGGACGCTGAAATTACAGAGTCCAAGCCAACGCTCGCCGTACCCGGCAGTGGGAAAATAGCGGAGACAACAGTTGACAAACTAATTCACGAGGAGTTATGTACATCCACGGCGAAGAAAGACCGAATCTTCACAGTGGAGCACATTACTCCCAGCAAATTAAGGAAAGAAAATGATGACAACCCAGTTGAAGAGCAGCCCGAATCTTCAAACAATCTTCAGGATAGAGATGAAAAATCAAACGAGGAGAATTTCCACAAGATGTTATGCACTGGCCGAGAACCACGAGGAATACAAACAACCTCCGTAGGACCACGGCCAGGTCACAGCAACTCAGAGAATACAGAGGATTTGGAAGACTCGAACGAGAAGAAAATCAAGAAGATTTACGAAGATATACAGATCTGGTTGAATAAGATTCAAAGAAATGCCGTGCCATTGGTTACGGAGGAAGAAATAAATACCCCCGGTACCCAATTGTACGTGAATCCTCAAGAATCAGAGCAAGAATGGAAATTACTAGATGAAAATATTGAACAATTACAACAAAGTTTAGACTCAGGAGAGTTGAAATTTACAAATGGAGAAAAATGGAGAGTTGAAACAATAAACCCTCCAAAGGACAATCCAAGAATACTTCCTACAAATATACCGCAACCCCAGTTTTATGAGGAGCGGCACCCAGAATTAGAACCTGAAAGTGAACCGAAGTTTTATATAGGAGCCTTCGCACTGCAGGGGTGCCAAGGAGAAGGGGAAAAATTTCAGGACCTAGCCATAACATTGGAGGAAGAACCACAAGTACTGCCATTAAAAGAGCATAATTTGGAAGAAATGCAAAACAAAGACCCAGACTGTATTCACATAAAGGACATGATGACCCATTTGAACTCACTCAAGTGGAGAGACAAACAAAAATACGAGAAGTATTTTTATGATGACCATGGCATTTTATATGTCCAACATAAAGATGGACCAAAACTCATAGTGCCTAGAGTTTTGAGAAACTTTTTATTAACTAAGGCCCACGACGGATTATTATGTGGAGGCCATCTCGGATTTCAGAAAACGCTTCATAGACTATGTCGAAAGTACCACTGGAAAAAGATCCAAGTTTCAGTGGCTAAATATGTAATGTCATGCGAAAGCTGCCAAGCAGCAAAGATCCCAAGGCAAAAGCCCGCCGGACTCTTACACCCTATACGAGTAGAAAATGTAGGCGATGCACTTTGTATAGACCTTATAGGCCCTATACATACAAGTGTAAATGGACACAAGTACATCATTATAGCCCAAGACTACGTTTCTAAATACGTAATTGCTCAGCCTATTCCAGATAAAACCGCTGAGAGGATAGCAAATTTTTTACTTCATCATGTAGTTTTAAAATTTGGACTTTTCAAAAATCTGATGAGCGACGCTGGATCAGAATTTCGAGCGGAAGTGACAAAGCAACTTTTAAGAAAACTGAAGATTAATCATACGACAGCAACTGCAATGAGGCATAATAGCGTGGGACAAATTGAGAGAATGGTTCAGACCATAAGTACAATGCTCAGCCACTATGCACAACAAGAACAAAGTATTTGGTGCATGTGCCTGCCTTATCTCATTCACGCCTATAACACATCAAGACATGATGTGACGGGAGAGACCCCATTCTTTATGATGTTTAGGAGGGAACATATTGATGACATGGATATGATTATGTCTTGTGAAACGGTCAACTACGACTTAATAACAGCCGACGAAGCAAAAGCCCGGCTCCAACAAGCAATAAAGAAGATTACACAAAGACAACAGTATAGTAAAGATTGGTACGATCGGAAGAGAAGACAAGTACAATTTAAGATTGGAGATTCAGTACGAGTCTTCACACCAACCAGAGTGATCGGAAAATCAGAGCGATTCCTACACCCATACAGAGGTCCATTTAAAGTTATTGAAGTTTTATCAAAGGACAACTACATTATTCAGGATTACAAAAATCCAAAGAAAACACAAAAGGTACACGTAGAGCGACTCAAGCCCTGCACACGCCGTGAGGACTTGGAAGAAGAGTTCAGATACGATCTGGATTCAGATTTAGTGGAGATTTTAACAAAAAGAAATTGGAACTTGCTGGAAAAAGAGCAAAGTGATTTTGTACTAAAATCAATTTTAAAGACTACTACTCAACCTGAGAGGTCAGCTCAGCCTAAGCGGAAGAGACTTACTTTCAAAGAACCATTAGAAAGTGAGGAACACAAGCAGCATACAGTACAAAAAGATCCTATTTGTACTAATGCCGGAGCACAGCCTTTACCCCGAGGACCAATTTCCAGCGATTCATCACCTTCGCAAACAGATCAAACACCTGCAACAGGCACTTTTACTCCAACAGGAAATCAATCAACTTCTCGAGAGCGAGCTAAAGGACGTCAAGTGGGCACTAGCAAGTATCAAAGATATGCTCGTACTTGCAGTGACCAAAGACAATTAGATGCAGAGAAACAACCCCCCATATTACAACCCTCTAGTACAAGAGTCACAACAGGCGAGAGCTCTAAACATAGAGTTGAGGAGAGCACTAGAGAACGCAGAAAGGCAACAGGTAGAACTCCAGAGACAGCTTCAAGATCTTCGTCAGCAGGCCCAAAAGTTACGATCGGACCTGCAAACACTGAGAAACAATCGCTGAAAAATACTTATGACACCGCCACACGCCAACCCGCCACAACTACCCAATCATTCGGAGGCCGAATTGAGAGCACAGATAGCCAGAGTGACAACGGAGAACGTGAGACTTTTTGCACAAGCCGAAGTGGTGAGGAGAGCCTTGCCAAGAATTCGGACAGAGATAGAGAATTTGAGACACGAATTATTGGCCCTCCAGGAGGAGATAGCGGAGGAGAACAGAGCTTTTCAACGCCGGAAGGAGCAGAGCAAACGTTGAATGTCAGACAAATCAAGTCACACATCACCCCCAACATCTCCAGAAGTCACAACGCCAGAGATAAAAGAGGCGGAGGCGACCCAAGCTCAACTCAAAAAACAGTTGGAGGAGACAGCAGAGAAACTGAGACAAGCCCAACACAATCAGAGAGTGTTGAAACTGAGAATACTAGAACTCCAGAGCAAGAAGCAAGAAGAGAAGTAGAAAGCTCTACAGAAGAGGAACCTAATGTCAAAAATAGCTCAACAAAAGTTGGCCAGGGAACGCATCAATCAAATCAAGGAGGAAATATCAACTTTCCAACGAATATTGGACATCCAAATTCAACAGTTACTGATAACGTCGGAAATAGCTCAGGAGAGGACAAAGATACTACTTCAGGAAGCTCTACAATACAAACCAATTCTTCACATCGCACAGTACTCTCAGATACCGTCGACGAGAGTAATTGTGAAAAAGAGAAAGTAACTCAGAATAGATACCCCACCCGCCGGAGGAAGTCACCTCAAAGATTTGGTTTTGAAACCGAGGTATGAACTTCTATTATCTACACCATATTTTGAAGTGTTCAGATCCATATCAATTTCAGCCGCGGAAATATTCAGTGGGAGAAGTAATCAGACTTTCAACAATTCGTTATTACGACGGTTCCAGAAGGAAAAGAGTTAAGCATATTGGACCATTTTTTATTGACCAAGTTTTTGCCGACAAGATCTTCAAAGTCACCCGTCTAGATGGATCCAAACGATCAGCAATCATCTACATATCAAACAGCAAGGAATGAGTCACACAATTCCTCAGAGGAGGATGACGACTCAAGACGACCCTTATACTGGAAACAGTATGTAAGTACTACAGAGATTCCACAACCAACATCAAAACTTATTCCCAACATGGACACCCATCGTTTGGAGGCAGTAACCAACCTAGATGGAAGAATTGGAAATAGAATCATCATCAGAACAGAACAAAAGAATGAAGTCATCTGTCATTCATTTTTCATTGGAGCACTACAGAAAACTGGTGCCATTTCTAACTACGACTATAGAGTGTTGAAAAGAGACCCTTACTATTGCGGCTCCGTAAATTTTGCGGAAGAGGAGAAAGAAATTCGGGAAGGAAAGAGAGTCCCGGATGATATGGTATTTCTATTCAAAGACCAACCTTTTGAGCCCACAAAGATAAATGAAGTGGCAATACCAGCCAGTAATAGAAACCGTCAACCTGAAGACCCATGGAAAATTGTTCCCTTCAAAGGAGAAAGGGAAGTGTCAACAATTATGCCACCCTGTACCGATTTTTTGAGGACTCCATGGGCCACGTCACCGGAATTGGATGACGAAAGACAACCGTACACAGTGAACTCAGCCAAAAGAATTTTTACAGCCGACCCAGCATGTAAACTTACGAAGAAACGATTACATGGAGTAAGTGACTGGGGACCGGAAGACAAACCAGCCAAATTACCAGCCACTGTCACATCTGACAAACCTGACAAAGAACCAGATTTCAAGTTTGTACAGCCTGTGGCAGTAGGAAGAGGAGCACGGAGAGAGACGAGGAAAGATAATCGTCATGAAGATCGAGAACCTGGCAGTTCTAGATACAGTTCCAGAGACCGCCAAAATTCCAAAGAGGAACGATCTAGAAAAACGGAGGAAATTTCATCCCATACACCCAAAAGGATGAGATCGAGAGAAAGTACGCCACCCAGAACAGAAACTGTCACAAGTAGCAGTAGACATAGAGACACTTACTATTATCAAAGACGAAGGTCACCTGCAAGACATTATGAACGCAGTGGCCACAGGTCAAATGAGGAGGATAGACGACGCAGCCGAAATTCACCTGTCAGGAGTAGAAGTACGGAAAGACAATCCATACTTACTCCACCCATTGACACAGCCAAGGCCAGCTACAACGCGGTAACTTTTCACACCCAAAAAATCCTAAAGAGGCCCACCACACCTCCACGAAGCGAGAGGCCGTGCAGCCCTAAGGACTCCAACCATGGGGACGAAAAACCCCTACCACAAAGAGAGGCCAAGGCTGAACAACAGAGACGAGGCGAACAACCTTTCACATCCACATCAACTACCCCAACAAAGCATAACACAATAGGACCCAACACAGCACGTGTAGAGCCAACTATACAATCCACACCTCAAACGCCAATACAGCCAGCCATGGAAGTTAATGTTGTACAGATAGAAGATGCCAAAGGAAAAAAGGCTACTTCTCTGGATATCATATTAACAACTCCGGGAAATCGGAAAGAATCACAACCACCTCAGGCGATAGTACATCAGCCAGTTTCACCAGAAGTCATGATCATCGAAAATGAGTCACCTCAACAATCAAATACACAAAGCCCAGGGTCCACGACAGATACATCAACAGTCAGCTCAGAAGCAGAAGTTGAGATCGTGAAGCAGATTAGCTACATCAAATGTACTCATGCCAAATGCAAAAGGACCCGACATATCCCCATGAATTTGACAGATCCTCAACCTAAGAATGGTGAATGCGAGCACCACATGAAAAAGCGCATAAAGACCGAAAAATTAGTTAGAAAGAAAGCCGAGGGACCTAAGACCGAGGCAGAAATGGAAACTATTCTACCAACACTAGACCCATTACAACGAGCAATCCATATTTTGGATTTGGATTCAAAGCGACAATCTCACTACGACGAAATTGTTCGCAACCTACAACGAGACAGTTTATCTATTTTATTTGCAACCCACAATGGAAAGGACCCAGCCATTTTTAAGGAAATGCGAGACTATGCACAAGAACAATTGCATAAGATACGTATTGATTGGAGAGCATGGAGAATTAAACATAATTTTCCAGCCGTATGTACTCTACTGGGAATTAACCCCGACACAAGGAAATTCCCCGATATGCCAATGGAAGCAAACCAACCCCCGGAAATGACAACACCAGAGCCATCGCAAGGACCATATCAACGCACGGGAGCGACTGGAACCGAAGTCCAGCCACCCACAGGGGAGAAGGAGCTACTCACCCTTAATAGCAACGTCAACATAACTCAAGTATTTAAAACCCAAACCGAACTGGAGAGAGCTATCACTCCACTTTTAACTGACGAGATAGCAACAGAATTGGAAAAATACTTGGAACCAACCCAACTACACCAACAAATTGAATCTTCATCTTTATCGGATTTTGCTACACCACCTCATGACATTTCCTTAAGTATGGATACGCAAGAGTTACCAATAACTCCCAGCCCACCACGGGATGATCACTCTCCACCCAGAGGAGGAGGAGGACGCGGAGGACCAATTCCAGCCATAGGATATAACTTTTTCACATTTATGTTACTCATGGGAGTAGTAACAATGGGATTAGGAATGACACCAACTACACGTTTGCCAGGACCCGTCACCACCAACAATTATTTACACGGACGGGAAGGATTTAATCGTCTAATGAAATCGTTCAATGAGACCGCGAAACATGACGATTTCACATGCAACAGTATGGAACGACACCGCAGGCTTCATACAAGGGATAGTGAGCCGCCACCTCACAATTTTGGAGAAAATGTGAGACCTTTCTTTTCCAATTGGATTCAAAGATTCAAAGAATCCGATACAGCAAAAGGATGTGCCACCATGGCAGCCATAGCCTTAACTTGGACTATCATGACAATGAGTTATGTTTTACAATACTGGAAGCCAACATGCGGACAAAGAGCAGCTATTCCAGATGATTGGATTATGGTTAAATACGAACTTGAAGACGGAAGACCAATGTGGATTACACTACCTATTGACACAGCTAGTGTGATGGAACTGGAAAATAACCTTAATATCCAAGTTCCAATCACAACCACCACAACAACTACATCATCACCCTACGTGCGGAAAACCATTTCGGTCAGAGCAAAAAGACAGGCTGAATGGTTAACAAACTCATCCATTTCTCAACTATGGAATAAAGCTATTTACGTACAAGGAGAAAATCACAAAGAAAATCAACCCCAAGAAGTTGACACACCCAGTGGAATTTTGATGTTTTCACGAGTCATGCGTGATGGATGGAAACTTTCACCTCATAAACTATTCCAGTTATTTGACATACTACAACAATACACTCTACCTGGTATTTTTACTAAGAATAAGGTAGAGACCTTAGAAAAAGCAGTCGATAAAGGTATCAATGAACACCTAGGATCAAGCTTAAAGATTATACTAGGATATCAACCACACAATAACAGGACCAAAAGAAGTATTATCCCAAGGGAGGATTTGTCAAAGATCCAAAGACAAATCCAAGATGACCCTCATAGCCTAACCACGGGAGAAGATTTCACACATCCTGATAGGGAAATTTTGGACGGAGAGTTAGTTTTCTTCAACACCGCTATTACCATCCATGAGGCAAATATGACAGTTGCAATTTTACTACCCATGATTTACAAGGGAGTAAATCACATCGAAGCAGATACATTCAATAAATGGGAAACTGATGCACAAGTGACAGCATTCAATCAACGCAGACTTTTTCGTCGAACTACCATCGTTGAGGGCAACGAGCTTCCCAGAGGGGAGGAGGAGACACATCTACGACGAAAAAGAGAAGCTTTCCTTGGACCAGACAACTCATGGACACCCATTGAGTACAACCACAAATTCATCAGAAAACAACTGGAATTATTAAGAGCAATGGAGAAGGAGAGCGGCGAATCATCAGCAGCACCCAGAAACACAGGCATACTACAAGGCCTTACAAGATTCATCTTTAGAACCTTGTTGTACATAGGTACAGCATTCGCAATAGACGAGACAAAGAATCCACAAGGAATTCTGAAAGAAACTCCACCAAACACTGATGTCGAAGCCACACCGGAGGAAAGAGAGCTGAACACACCTACGCCATCAGCACCTCCAGAAGAGGAACGACCATCATCACCAGCCTTGACACAAGTAAATCAACCTAAACCGAAGAAAGAGAAAGCTAAGGCAAGAAAGAAAGCTAGACGACCATCCTTCATAAACTTAGACTGTCCAAGCTTAGATGTTATGAAAAAGGGAGAAGAGATGTTTGGATTCCTTGCCAGAGTAAACAGAGAGGCAGGATGGGATCCACCATTAACACCCGAAATGCTATGTGGAAATCCAACAGAATGCACCTCAGGAACACTTCCAGACGAGGAGAAAGAACAATCAGAAAGCGAAATAGAGGAGGAACAACTAAGGAAAGACATAGAGAAAGCTATGAAAGCATCTGAGGAAGAGAGAGAAGTACGAGAACAAGAAAGGTTAGTCGAACTACAAAGGGACACCATCAGAAGATTCCAAAGGGGATACGATCTCGATACTAGACCCAATTCTCGAAACGCTACCCCACCTGAAGAAAGGGACCTTACTATAACACGGATTGACATTTCGCATCCACAATACATCCGAAGTGGAAGCGAGCTTATTGTACTACATCGACCAGACTCAGTTACACAAGCTACAATCTTTCAAAACGTCGAATCACCATTCGCAATAGGAAGAGCCGAACGAAGTGCACAAAACGAAAGGGGACTTTCACCAGAGCAAAGACGACAATGCTTTCGTGATCAAAGTCCAGCAGAAGGAGCGCAGAGACACCTAAGAAGTATGATGAGAGATCATTCACCGGATTGGAGGAACGAAAGCAGACCATATTGGACCGAAAGACCACAATGCAGAGTATGTAAAGGACACGGAGTATTGCCAATGATGGACAAATGCAAAAATTGCCAAGATATACCAAGCAGAGACCCAAGACAGTTTCCATGCATACGTAAACCAGACAATGATGGAATGAGAGCAAATAGTCTTTTCCAATGGACACATCGGATGCACATGGAAACCATAGAGTCCAGAATTGCAAGGAAAAAGGTGAAAGAAAACAAACATCCAAAATTCAAACTGGAACAACTACAAGAAATGTTGAAACAAGCACAGAACTTACCACAAAGAGAGACTTTCTCTTACGAAGAAAACATGTTCGAGGCCGACACAGAGACTCGACAGGAAACTATCAGAGAAAGGCGAATGTTAATACAGGAGGCAATGGATCACCCTACTGAATTTCAAGCAGTAGCACCAGCAGAACGAGACCTTGCCATCATCTACCGTCAAGCACGGAGACGAATATCTTTTACAGACTCAAGAATGGAGACATTAGCAACCGACTTAACTATTCACCCAGGCGAAATGATAGCACAGTTATGGGACACTCTATATCGTTCCCTAAAAGCAAACGAAGGGACGACAATTCCAGAACAATTATTATGCCGAGAACATCACGGTACCTTTCAAGGACTAACCGGAACAGAAGTAAGGCGATTACTCATTCACATATGGAATGACATAGGATTGGAACCCAGTTGGGGAGAACAAGCTCTATGGATGGAGACGTTTATTCACCAAGGAACGCCTATAACCGGACGACCCGAGACAGGCTTACAGATGTTAGCAGATTTACCAGCAGATCAACTTTCTTTTGGAGAATTTCAACCCATGGCACAGCGCCTCATCATTCTATACAAGCAAAGAGCGGCTATAGAAAAATGGAAGGAATGGACAGGAGAATCCATAAGATCAGAAGGGGAATCTTCACCCATTGCGGAAATTTTAGATGAGATAGAACAATGGGAAGAATGGATTTTCGACCTATACAGTGCTACCATCAAAATCTACCCAGCTACACTTCACGTAGAGAATCCAGAAGGGATTTTGTTTTCAATCCGAAAACCACAGCATAAACTGTTTATAGAACATTTGAACGAGCTGAACATCATCTATTGTTGGAGACAAGAACGCTTCAGCCGACTGACCCGAGCAGTTGAAGCATTACATCAAAGCCGAACAACTCCAGCAAGAGTACGAGACATGCAAGTAGACTATATACCAGGTACAACGCAACTATCATTAGTCAGGCAGACAATCCGATTGAACTTAGCAGAAACATGGAGTTCAATAGTAATAGAAGTACCAGCTAACCCTGACGACATACTCAGCACCTTATTTAACCTCAAGAGATTACCACAGTCCGAAATAATAATACGAGACCCTGAAAATCAATTATTAGAAGGACGAAGAGAAACCGATCCTATCACCCCAACACAATTTTATGTTTCACAACTAGCCTTATCGAATGATGAAGAATTCAACAGATTCGTGGAGGAAATGAATCTGAAAAGAAAGTACAACATAAAATCGGGATTGGGAACATCGGAACCTAGACTCATCATCATCAGTTTCAGGAAGTTACCCCAGAAGAAGGGCGATACATCTTCCCTGACAAAAGATCCACCTGTCAGGCAATAAAATGCATTACATCAACAGAAATTACGGTCAGACTATTTAATACAATCTTAATAGTCAAAGTAGGAGAGAGAGAAAGAGCAGATAACGAACCTTTACGGGGAGCTCTAGGAAGGAATGCAAATTCCAGAGAGCAAGAATTTCGCGTCAGCATTTTTTAATAATAGAATGCAGATCACGAAACCAAAACAACTGACATTTACTCCTAATCAGCCATTGGGGATTCCGGAGGATTAGAGAGGAATGGCAGTATAACAGAATATAGGATAAGCATAAAATCAAATAAAAAGAAATACATAATAAGAAAACAATACAAAAAGAACAAAGCTAACATAATTTTGTTTATAGTTTACTTTTAGATTATCACCACCGGAAGAGTATGGAGATTAAATTCGGACCAACATCCCTTTATTAAGTAAATCTTGCAAAAGACTCGTAATTGTTTACATTCTCTATTGTTCTAAACAATCAAGACCATCCAGTATAAAAGGAAAGCTCCAGGATCAGGCTGGACACAGTCAACTCACAACCAGTCCCTGGACTCCAAACACTGGAAAATCAAAATCTATTGTTACAACTACCAATTGTCAAAAACTCATAATCAAAGAAAACATAGATTTGAGTAATGACACGTAGACTTTTCACCCTGTACATCACCATAACTCTCGCAGTTGTGGAAACTGAAGGACGTCCAGTTCCGAACCCTGAACCCATTGGACCAGTAGTTCAAGCGGGACTCACTACCATCGGAGCATGGATTGCAAAATACGTAGTACCACCCATGTTAGTAGGTTCTACAGCTATAACCGCCACCCATTTGTCACAAAAAGATCCTGTTGTGCATTTATTACATCCAGGCAACAATGGACAAATGGCTGTTGTGCCTTACGACCCACAAGATGCAAACGTGATAGCTGCTCAACAACAAAACCAATTGCAGCTCCAAAATCAAATGCAGCTACAACAGCAACAGTTACTACCAAGATCACAAATAAACCAACAAATAAACCCTTCCACAGACGAAGTTGACTTTAACAGATATCCACCTTGGTTACAAAAATACGCACAAGACGTAGGAGACACCTGGATTCCACCACCACCAACTGAAAACAGCAATCTCACTATCATTATCCTTAGCAGCTTTGGAATATTCATCCTAATAGCTATCATCAGCCTTAGTGCCTATTATTGTCGAATAATAGCTCGTAGACCAATACCGGAGTCAAGACATCAATATCAGGAATTGAAGAGGATTACAGCACCGGATACCGCAACAGTAGTTCAGAACAGTTTCGAACGTTTAGTAGGATGTAAACTAGTACGAGCATCACCCACACCAGGGCCATCGACCGCAAGGTTACCCGCCCGACCATAGGAGTCCGAATTTAATGCCCAGAAAACCAAAAGGAAAGAACTTACGCTTAAAACCAAATTGTAAAAAGTAGTATGTAAGAATACACATCTTGTAATACACATAGCTCACAAGCTAACACAAACATCTACATGTAGTTCACAGATAAGTTTATAATTATAGGAACCACAATCATAAAAAGAATGTAAATACTTGAGACAATCTAATCATGTACATAAAGTTTAGCTGATCTAATATCCTTATGCAGTCGAGAAGACGGCTGAGGACAGCCTACCGACAGAAGAGGAATGTTACGTCCCAATTCGCACACCTGGAGAACGTGACAAAAGACGGAGGCTACGTGACAAAAGATCGCGTGATGTCACGTTAGCAGAAAATAAAGACCACGTCCACAGATCTCAAAAGGGAAGATTTAACCTTTTTGAATCATTCAGCAATTCCACTCAGCAGAATCTGAGAGGAGAACGAATGAAGAATGGAATGTGAAATCCATTAACCCAAACTCAAGCCATTGTTATTACAAACAATAATTATGATGAATGTGTTGAAATGTAATTATGTACATACTATGTAAATAGTCCTAGACCAAATCTCTAGATTAAGTCAAGCAAGAGGAGACAGTAAGTTCTTGGGAGGCACTCGTATGGTTCGGATCAAAGCTCGCGACATAGATCCGTATCCATTACCGCCCCTGCCCAAGGCTTGAAGATTCACAGCCATGCGGAGAATTATATTGGGAAAAGATCCCTGGATCCCAATATAATTCATGGAGACTTCCCATGGAGGAATTTTAACACGGAAGATTTATTTTTAAGATCCTTTTATCATTTCAAGTTTATTTTATCTTTGATTGCAATTAGAATAAATTAATACAAGATTATTATTCAGTATAAACTTATTTTTAGCCAACGATTATTTTATTATCATCAAAAATACTACACATCATTACTCGACTCGTTCCGAACTTGGGCACGAGATTCAACATCCAATAATCTCGTTACAATATCACGATGTCATATAGGGTAGGTTGTATATGGAAAACATAGCTATTATTTTATATGCATTGATTCGAACTGGCAAATCTTCGTCAAACTATTTTAAAATCACAGACATTTTTTTAAAGGCATTATCGTGCGACAAAATATTCTGCATTAGTATATATGTATATACATAAATATAGATATATAAATTTTTGAAGGGACTGACATAATAGAAATAACATGAACAACTATACAAGTATTTTTAAATTAAGCTGTACGATCGTCAAATAGCCCAAACTTTGATGTAGTCAAGTTGCATTGCGGAAGTCCCTTCCCAGGTAGGGTACCATTTGTCTTTGGCGTTCCAGAAATCCAACATGGCTTGCTCCTATTGGTATTCATTTCCAAAGATAAATTCAGTAAAGATTTTAAAACTCCATTTCCTACCATCACTTTCAAAATGAAGGCTTAGAACTATACAAAAAAATTGTAGTAAACAGAGCATAAAGCGTGGAATTTACCAAAGTATCGGAATTCTTCCAGGGCTTGACGTTATCAAACGGAATGTTGACATGGTTTTCATTAAAATATCCCCTCTGCCCTCCAACGGCCACGTTTATAATGAAGTAAAACTGCATTTTGAGGGACCATACATTAATTTAGATCCAAACTGCTTAGGCATTTGTCAAATGCAGTTATGTAAAATTTTCTTGTAAATTGTCTCTATTCAAGAAATTTTGAAATAAAAATAATCACTTACAAATTGATCAAAGGGCGCCACCTGTGGGTTGGTTGCATTTTCCCAGATATTGTGCCCCTTGAAACCTCCCCATTTGTACATGCCGCCATCTTTAGGCGGACTAATTACTTTTAGTACTTCATTATCAATGGAGAAAGTCATCTGCTCTGAAATTTAAAAAAAAATAAGCAGAATTTGTAGTATTTTTTTTTGGAACAAATTTGAAAGCATAAATTTGAAAGCCTATATACTTGATGTAATAAAAATCTAAATCAGACTTTTATCTGTAATTAATTCCTTTAATGTTCTTTATACCATTTCCTATATTTAATTTAAAATGGCATTGGACACTCATAAATGCATACCTGGGGTCCACTCATACTGGAACAGATGGAAGTCCTGATCATACCCAAGGTAATTATTTTTGTATCCAGCAGTAGTGCGCCATTTGTCCTCCTGCCGATTCGGACCGAAATGCAAGGTGGCTGATGCCTGTTTATTGCCAACATTGACCCACTTCCCATCGAAAAGGAAACGGTTTCCCCTGGACTCCATTATGTCAACCTCACCTGATTGAGGCCAGCTGCCGTACTTGGATTTTGTGGGGTTCATCCAAATTGCTATTAGTTAATTAATCAATGAGTAATTTTCTATTATTATCTCCACGTGTTCCGATGTTTTTTGTATAATTAAGGGGACTCATTTAATTATGTAATTATGTGAGCATACACAGGTGCACATATGTATACATATGTACGTACGTACATACACATATATCTACTTGATATTATAACAGATGTGAACAAATCTCACCAGGCCAGATCCAGTCTCCAGCAGGTAACTTGGCTCTCGCCTCCACCCGCCCATAAAGGAAAGAGAATGCAAATTGGGTCCTCAGCCTCGCAGAAATGACTGGATTGAGAATGAAGCCATCCCCAGTGGCGGTTTTGTTACAGCCGTTATACAACGGGTCAGTGCAACTGGAAAGAGATGAGTCTTTAATAATTATTCAATTTGCCTTGTATCCTTAATACTAAATATAAATTTCCTGTCAATAATCCCATGGTAAGCGTATATTTGATTAATTAACCCATCAAATAGCTAATAATTGTATGCCTAAATTCTAAATACCCTCACTTTAAATGATAAAGAGCCACTCACCCTTTCAAGACTAGATTCCCATCGTATAGAAAATCTTCCCCATACTTGTCCGCAGTCAACGTGGGCTGAATATGGAGGATACTGTCTTTTACGAAGATGTTCTCCGGATTTTTGTCATATATCTGGAACTCGCCACTCTATACGAAAATGTCACAAATTTGTCATCATAAATACAACATAAATAGATACGTATGTACATACATTTAAAAAAATGTGTTCATATTTTTAATGTAATGTTTTTACTGTAAAAAATATTTTTTTGTAACTCACCCCACAACCCGACATAGTAATTATGGGCTGCCATAAACTAAAATTGACAATATTAAAGTCCTCGAAGAAGATAAGCTCTCCAGGAGCAAATGGCCCATTGTCCGGGATTGTTCTTGTCACTGAAATCTGCTCATCTAAAAATAGAAATAATATTTACACATCTATTACCTATACCTTTCCGTGTCAATGCTATTTATAGAGACATGTGTCTCTAATCATGGGATTCCTCTAATATAATGTTTCCACTAATGAATTAATTATTTGACAGAGAGTAATAATAATTATGAGTAACCTGGATCAGTAGCTCTCGCTCGAGACACCAGCCCCGTAGAGACAAAGGCAAGGAGGATGGGTGCCAGTAACGTTGAGAGGATGGGAGATCGTCTCATTTTGAGAGTATAGTTTTGGGTAATTATAAGTAGATATCTATTGTAATTATTATGGCTGTCTGGAAGTCAAAGCTCTGAGCTGCACCCACCACCAACATTCAATTACCTCTGTTGTTTTTCCACCAATTTCGACCTCATTTTAATCCCTCTGTCCTGTGAACACGTGAGAACCCATAAATAACACTATTTATTGAGGGCTAACATACTTCCAGTGACACATGCTACGTGCAAAAATACAATAAGGTTAAATCCTATCAAAATAAATTGAAACGTACATTTAAAGACCTCTTCTAAATCCTACCTGTACAAAACAAAATATTAAAAAAAAAGTGAATCCACCCCACACAGTCCTGTCAAGATGCTAAACCCTCACTGGATTTATCATTGACGGGAAAATAAAGCTCAACCTGGAATTAATTCATGAGTTGAGATTCAAAAATTTGTTTATTCACATGCATCTCAGAGGTCACTATTCCAAGAACAAGCCCTGTATTGTATATATACATACATATGTACATCTGGGGTCTGAGCAAATTGCTTTTACTTTTGAACCTTTTACATGCCGTGCTCCATTGGCATTTTGACTGACAGCACGCTCAAAACAAATAGTTAACAGGAGTTAAAGTACAAATACACTTAAGCCCGAAATACATAGGGATTTGATATGTACACTTGTACAATAATGGACTGATAGGGGAATCCTCTTCCGGGAATGATATCAACGTTCGAGGGACATATAAAAGAAAACTTAAATATTTATTTTGATTGGTTATTTAAAATTTTAACACTCAATCATTTGTTTCCTTGAAGGATTTAAATGGAAGTTTACTTATATACAGGTACATATGTACATATGTATGTACTACAGTGTTAGTCAATTCCCCTATCCCCTATAGGAATAAACAATCCTGAGGTCTTGCGTGACTTTGATGGTTATACATGAGTCAAATCAAATTGTGAAGGATATATAGAGCTGTTGCGAGGAAGGAAACTCACCAGAATTGTATGTAACCAGGTGCATTGATGATGACTCCAAGTAATTATTAATTGTTCCTGCGTGTCTGTGTGTGAAAAAGTAGATCACGGATGAAACAACAGTCAAATTACGTTCCTGGACTGGAGATAGAAACAAAAACAAAAACTTTCGTTTTTAAATAATTAATTCTAAAAGTTGGTGAAGTTGAAAGAATTTTTCAGAGACTGAGCTCCATCCCCACAATGCGAGCTCACCACCAATATAATAAAATAATATATTGAGGTGTCTGCTGTATTGAAGGGTGTCGTGTAACACAAGGTAAAAAGGTGGAACTCCTCTAGATAAAATATAAACCCAGCTATACTCCAACACACACTCCAAAGCTCCTCTCTCAAAAGCCGGCAAACAATTGTTTTTGGGGTGAAAATAAAAATGGTTGTTTTTTTTGTGTGATTAAAAGTGGAAACCTCAGAGTATCCCACATGCTTCCGTAGCCGAGCCCACGTATAAAAAAGATTAAGTATTTTTAGTACGCATGAATTTATGTAGATATTTTCCCGAGGAAAGTAAAAAGTGAAACGGATTTATTTTTATGACACAATTACTATACTGTTCATACACTCTGGGTTTAAATACATACATAATATACGCCGAGACTCACTTCAGCAATAAGTACAAGGGTATTCATACCAGCCTTATTCATAACCTTCATCATTTTCCATTAATTTCCCATTTATTCCCCCAAAACTTCGGCTTCACCAGATCTCCAGATTAAATATTATACAAGAGCAAGGCTCCTTCAAATAGGCTTGGAGGATCTGTCTGAAAAAGCCCAAATTATATAGAAAGGTCCTTGCAAGGGAAAAAATGAAAGCTTAGCTCTATATATATATATATACATACAGTATGTTAGGAGATAAAACAGAGCAATTATGGTTGAAACGCTTTTACGTATACTATATCTGCTCTACTACTATTATTACAGAGATTATCATGTTTTGTGCACATACAACAAACACACAAAGACTTAGTCGCTCATTTAATACTAGAACGAGGCTTGCATTAAAACGAAACTCTCTTCTGTTTTTTCTTATTTCAAGGCTCAACGCGGACGGAGTGCAAAGTTGCATGCAATTCTCTTATTATTTTAGTAAAACTTGTGTTTTTTTTTCACTTTATATGGTTTTACTTTCAATGTGTCGGTAAATACACACAATAGCTCCTTCAAATAAAAGACAAATAAATAGGTACACGCTATAATTGCTCGTATTGAGATGTACATACATATGTACATACATGTGAATATTGTGCAGGGCTTAATATGTACGGCTCTAATTGTGGAGAGCCACAAGACGGATGAGAATGGCTTAATCAGTGGGCTCCATCAGTTGAAAAAAAAATTACTGTATGTGTAGGAGTTAAACCCTGTCGGTGTGGGACTCTCAATTTCCTTCGTAAATATACTGTGAAATCTGTGAGGTAATGGGAGTTATCTCAGTGCGTCTTCAATTAATTAAAAATGGGCTGGGTGTGATGTACGTACATATCTACACACCCTGGGGAAGTTATAAACTTTGATGAAGCATTAACATTTAAATACTTAAACAATTTATACCTTTTGTAAACAATAATTTAATTGGGTTGTTTCTCCTGCAAAAAAAAATTATTGGGTTCTATTTTTGACACTCCTTTGTAAACAACAATTTGTAAATTTAATAATAAAAAATGGAGGGAGTTTTTTTTTTGTGGAACATCAAAGGACCTGTGTGCTCCTTCATTCTCTGTGGGAATTTTTGTATGTGGGCGGTGCTTTTGTGTGTGTGTGAGACTAATCAATTACATAGCTCGGTATGAAACAACTTGTTGGGAGAAGCCTGATTTCGGGAATATGTAGAATTTAGGGGAGAACTTGAAAAATTAGGTTTTTGGTCAAGGCCATATGTATTTCCGGCTCTCAAGGATTTTGCATTTGCTCCAGTCATAATATAATGTCTCTGTATAGTTCCTGGCTTCAACTTTGTTCATTGTAGTATATACTCTTTGGCCTTTATACAGCTGAACGCTTCCTAAAGGAGAGGGGAAATACTAGAGAGTGATGCGGACAGGGTTAAAGATGACGGTGGGGGTAAGGACAGAGTTCTTTCGCTGGAGTAATCATTAAAATTACATGGGTGGAAGGGATTTCAAATTCCGTGGTTGTTCGGCTCTTGGGTTTGTTTCATGCTCTATATATCCAGGAGGGCCGTCAGTGAGGCTGAAATATTATTTCCCTTTTGGCGAATCCTCCAGAGACATTCCGAAAATGAGAGTGTAAACATCCGCACAGGAACTGGAGGACTCCGATTTACAAGATAGACTTTTCCTGCTTAATTTTTCCTCCTTTCGCTCTCAATCTGTCTCTGTCCTGTCTTCTGGGTGAAGTGCAAGATGAGTAGTGAAATGCAGGGTGGGAGAGAGAAAGAGTTAGAGAAAGAGAGAGAGAGTGAGAGAGAGAGAGAGAGAGAGAGAGAGGGCTAGATTTTTTCTGCCTGGAGTACAAATGGAGAAGAAAGCATAAGGAATGGAACCGAAATTTATTGTAGCATTTAATTCCAGTGTAGAGGTAGGCAGTGCATAAAGATTGCAGTATTTTTGTCAGCTCTTTCATGTTAAAATATATGGATGGAGTTCTGTCTCCTCAAGTGCTCAAGGGTCGTTTAAATACTAGCTTTCAGGGCTGGGCATGCGCACTGGGTTTATGTCGAATTTCATGAGACAGTTGTATATGTTATTGTTTTTATGGCAGTAAATTTATTTCCCGTATTTTCAGGTGACGTGCTAGGAATTTCAGGTAACTTCCCTAGATCCCTCGAAATCTGCACATGGGTCACTTGAGTTTTCATCTGGAGCTATGTAAATTGCAAGGATCATTTTAATGATATCAGTATTTATTTCCGAAGCATTCTGTCTAAGATTAGGAATTATTAGGGTATGTTAAGGCTCGGCTAAAGGCACAAATAACAAGTTGAATAAGATGCACAATAATTAATTCTAACAACAATGAATTTTAAAATGCTCCTGCTGTAGCATTTTTATTACTTTATTTTAATACTGAACCCGCTGAATTTTTATCGTACTTTTGGAATCACTGTTTTATCACACGTATGTATGGTTATTTAGAAATTGAAAATCTCAATTGATTTCATTTCTCTTTCCTTTACTTCCGTAGGTCCCATAATGTGCAACAAGCTTTAAATAGGAATCTATTATCCGAATCTTTATTATTGTGTTTGAGATGAGCTGACTTTGACAAGCATCTGCTGTAGTAATTACTACAAAATATTATTTAAATATTCATCCAGGCGTTTAAACTACCCGATTAATCCATGTTATATACAATTAGCGTACAAAATCTGTCAAATAATGTGTTTTGGCATATTTTATTCAAAAAGTGAAACGAAATATATTACTCTATCCTAAAGTTTAATTTTTAATTGACTCACAATTCCAGGCTCTACTAACTTTCGACCTAAAAAATCCAAAATAAAACATTTTAATAGTACAAGCTGCAAGCTGAGAGCACAAACATATTATACACTAATGTCGTTTGGTACATAACAAATTATAGCATCAGGTGAGGAGCCCACGCTGGAAATTGGTCCAGGAAGGAACAAAACTTTGATCTGTAAGAAACACAACCAGGGTTGGGAATGGATTATTAATCCGGAATTCATTTAATATTAGCTTGCATTATTCTATATCTCAACGATTCCTCTGTTGTATGAACTGATGACACTTCTTCCATCTGGCAGAACTATAATCTACTTACTTTACAACGAGTTTAATCTTTTAACTTAATCATTTGAAAACATTTCTGACAGCCCGTTAGCCCAAACGAAATTATGGAATTTTCGGGCCCAATCTGTCAATGTAATACATAACCTGGCCAATCCGTTAATCAAAAACAGATTTTAAAATTCCACGATTTCGGAAAAACCCAAATTTTCACAATCACATTTTCATCATTTCAAACACACGTTTTCACATTTTTTGTCAATCCTCTAATCCAATCCAAATTTGTGGAATTCAATTGGTTAATCCGCTAGTTCAATCCCAATTTTTTGTATTTTATTGTCAATCCATTAATCCAAATCGTTAGATTCTTTTGCCAATCCCTTAATGCAAATCCAGATTTTGTACTTTGTATTGGCGAGCCTGTTAATCCAATCCAAATAATCCGAATATTTCTTACAAACCCCTTAATCCAACCCAACAGGTAACCTGAATAAATTTCCCATCCCTGGAAACAAAAAGCCTCCATATTTACATAAAGCCATCCGTCATAACCAAATTAATCGACAATATATTTTTATAACGCCAATGCAATAAGATCCCCAAGTAATATTTTCTTCTAGAATTCCAGAAAGTATGACCAAGGAAAAGTCCCGTTATGACTTCATTTTAAGGTACATTGAAATATCAACCGATATTTCCGACCCCGGAACATTATCAATTTTCAAAATTAGTATTTCAACGGAAAATAGTATAATTTGTTGGGATCCATTCTCATAAACTGTATAGCTGAAGATTCGTACTTTAGTAGAAAATGTCATGCTGCAATTGACAATTGGGGTGTCCTTAAGCAGCGTTGAGATCTGACAGGTAAAAAATCAACGGAGCACCGTCACACTCCCGACGACATCTCTCAAGGAAATATGTGACCGCTTCCCTCCTACTCTTACAGTTCTGAGACTGTGACTATTACTGTGAGAGAGAAAATATACTTAAAATACTTATCCAGAGACAGGGAAGCCAGCTAGAGAGAGTGAGGCGAGTCAAGCAAGCGAAACGAGTCCCGGCGCATAGAAGTGGCCGAACGGAGAGATCGATATGTTCCACATTCAGAACCAAGCCCTCGTCCTGGGTACGTGGGTGTGCATATGAAACCGTTAAGTTTCGGATCGATCGTCGGATATAAGCAAGAACAGAAGACATGTACCGGGAGCGGGTATTACAGAACCTATATACCCTCAGCCCTACGCCCAGACCATATACAAGTATAATGATAGACTCCATCATAGCATTTCCCAGAGAAACCCACTCTATAGCCAGGGCTCCCTTTTATGTAAGGATGCAGACTTGAAAGTGTAAAAATCCCGAGCTTTTTATACTCCGTCTCCAATTCCTTCTTGGTGGCTTCTTCGTCATCGTCCCGTTTCTAGTCTTCTTCCTAAACGTGTCCTCCCTTTTTGACTGTACATTTTACTGGGGAAAAGTGTTTGTTGTTCTCCTCCACAGTCTTCTTGTACAAACCACTGAAATCATTCCCATTCATAAAATCTCCCTGTGTTGTCTTCGCTCCTATCCACCTTAGTTATAAAAATATATATACAGAGTGACTCCAGATCTCCTAAAGGTAACCAAGTTTAACTTTGAACTCATTCCTTTTCTTTAAATCAACCTTGCATCTCCTAATCTCTGGTCCAGGACATTCCATCATAATATGTAACTTTCGGGACAAATATAAGCCAAGTGGAGCAAGTGTAGGAAATAGGTCAAAGTCAAAGCTCCCCCCGAAACATGGGTTGGGTCCAAAATAGCGTATTTCACATTTAGACGACATTACTCTCAATTTACAGTTTCCGCCCTTCTAATTATTATTATTATTATTATTATTGAATCACCTTCCCGTTCCCTAACGCTATATAGGCTTCCAGCCCTGAGTCAATAATTTAAAGGAATTTGACTTTTCCATGGATTTAGTATTTTATTAAATATTTCTATAAAATTCAAATCTATAGTCGAATGTGTTATCCCGAGTTTTAGTCAATGTCAACCATGATGGTGTGGCAGAACTATATTTTAAAAAAAATGTATATGTTAATATGTTAAAATTTTTACCTTCAAATGCTAACTACCTGAAATTTTCAAAAATATAAAGATTCATAAAATAATAGAATAGAGCTAGAGGGAAGGAATGTTTTTCTAGAATTTTATTATTATTACTCAAATTAATGTGTGCAAATAGCAGGGTTTTCCTTTACAAATCTTATGGAGATTCCTCCATTATTTATATCTAGCGTCAATTATTCTTGTTGTTCCTTTGTTGGGATTTTTTGTACGCAGGGTTTAGTCTCCAACCAACAACTGAATTTATAGTTAATGAGTGCATACAGAACATACAGTCACACGCCCAATAGTACACAAATGGTTGTTTCAAAGCCCCGGTGTGCTTCCGACCGTTCTGCTTATTTTGGGAAATTCCTCAAAATTAATACTAAATTATTAGGGGGAAAAGTGCAAAGCCCGTGTCAATACATTGACTCTGCGTATTTACCAAGTTGACAGATAATCCCTACTACTTTAATTTACGGGACGAGGAAACTCCGCAGAGATTAGCAAATATTTGAGTAAGAGCCATCATACCATCAGAGAAATTGCTGTATTTTTTATATACAGCCCCTGATGTACATATGCATGCTTGAGCTGATAATAATGCTGTCTCGGATTTCCTTCCTGGAATCTTCCCCATGGAATTATCACGACATTTAGATTGCTCCTGTTATTTGACTCCTTCGACTAAACTTGTATGGGCTCGGCAGTTCCTCCTTTTTTCCTGAGATATCTGTCTCCTCTTGGCTATTTCACTTTATGTTATTCTAGATGCTCAATAAATATATACTTACTGTTTATATAGAAGGGATTGGAAGCTCCTGAAGCTTTATCGAATCGTTAGGAGTTGAAGTCTATGGACGCCAGTATAATGGCACATTACACATGTGCATGTAGTTACAAGCTCGTGTAAAAATCTAGTGGTTTTGTAGACACTAAATGTTTTCCTCTTGTCTTATCACCATCATTTTCTTGGAGGGTCAGTTCAGTCATAAAAGCTTCGGTTTCGAGGAATTAACTCATTAATTTGATTTCCCTCTTGACAACTGACTCACTTCCTCCAGGGTTTTGTTCCCTTCCTTTTATACAAGCTTTATACAAGCTCACATCCCAGTGTCACTCATTTTTTTATTTTTGTAAGCTATGCACATTGTGGGAGTGATATTTCTTATTATTGTATCTATACATAGACTTTCATACAATTTCCCTTGAATTGTTTTGATTTTCAAAAACTCTGGAGACGTCCCTATATAACTGCAGGGACCTTGAGCATTTTTGTGGAGCGGGCAAAACTGTTGTGCTAATTTAATAGTTTCTTTTGATAAATCAAAGAAGGAATGTGCTTGTCTTCAATTTCTAATTTCCGGGCAGTGAATTTCTGGGAGCCTGCGATTCCTGGCATTATTTTTGTGATCCTCAATTCCGGCTAAACTTTTATAACCCCTTCTCTGAAGGACTTGGGTTAGTTGGGATTTCACTTCCTTGACTCCGACTCACAACATTGGAGATTCTATAAAATATGTCAGTATAGATAGATACTATATTCTAAAATAAAAGGATTTGTGTATTAAAATAATTACATAATTACAGTAGTCACATTCAAATAATGTTATTCATGGGATGTAGCAATCATTTTGAGAAATTGCAACTCCCTGCCCAATGGCCCTGTGTCACTCTGGAAGGAACAGATACACTTGATCTAAACCCAGCTGGAATTGACTATTGTTGAAACTGGGCCTACACACAGATGGTCCTAACGTTGTCATAATTGCTCTGTGAAAGAGAGAATTAACTGACAAAATGAGATGAAAGACAGTATATAAATCTTCCGTCAATTTCCCGTTCGTACTTAATTGGAGCATTTTGTCTCCACTCTCTATTGTTTCTCTCTCCGTCAGACCTACACATACATAGTGTCTAGTCTATATCCCAGGAGTTGACATCCCCTCATATCGTCTGTGTATAGATATGTAAAAAGCTGAGTTGCTGAGAGCTTGTATAAAAGAGTGTATAGGTTTGTGATACAAGAAATTATTGTGGGGAGTATCGTCATTGACGATAGTCAAGGAGGAAGAGGCATCGTCTATTATTCCAATTACGGGCTAAACAACCGTGGAAGGTGTTTCTTGGAACTGTTTATAGATTGATCAATGACAGCATATACAGGACTAGTATGCCTGCCTATCCTTGCAATTTCACTCCAGCAAAATTCACAGGATATTTATAAGGCTCCCAAAACTTTATATAGAATTGAAGTTTGATAGGACCCGGACTACAGTACTACTGTTTTTGTGCACTCTGCATTGTAGATGTACGAAAAGTTTATGTAAGGATTTATGTACATATGTGTGGCCTCCGGCCGGCTCTTCCATGAGCACTAGGTCAGTCAGGATTAGAAAATTATACGGTGTGTGATTGGATTAAAATTCCGGGTAACTTTTATTAGGCTTCTGCACTTGTGTTGTCGGATGTGGACGTTGCTCGGAGCCAGGGCTGGGATTGAATTTAGGGCTAAATGGGAGGATAAAAGGTCCATATACGCATGACGTATATGTGTAGTTAGTCCTAGTATTGACGTAAATCTCCCTATCATTACATTATGACACTTTGTTTTCTCAACTTCCCATAAGCCATGTGACAAAACAAATAACTCAACACAAGGTGGTAGGAATGAAAGGCAGAACTTGCTCTTGTGGTTCGGTGAGTGTCTGTATTGGGAAGGGGGGGGGAGGGAAGACGCCAAGCCTTATAGATATAGAGTCAAGTGCTTGTAATATTTAGATTCATGAGCTCTGGGTCCGAGCGTTAATGGCACTATTAATAGATGAGATTTGAGGAAAAGCAGGCGCATAAGAGTCTTACTTTGCGGAAATGAATGATAATGTGTTTATGACTATATGTATGTGTATGTAATAGAGAGCTTTTGAGAGAGTACAAGAGTACAGAGGGACACTCTATATAATATATAGGTTCTATAGCATAGGCCTCGGGACCTCCTGACTATAATCATATGAAGAAGTGACTCTGGGCCACAAAGTATGAAGGAAGTGATACAGTTCTGAGACTTGGGAAGTAATCCAGTATGGAACGGTAATGACTGGGCCGTAAGTAAGTTAAGACATGGTCCCAAGAGATAGATCTCTAATGCGAGTCTGATGGAGGAATTAGCAAAAGAGTCGGGGAGAAGTGCCTATATGCATTTAATTAGAAGACATAAAATCTTTTTGCGGGCTCTCCTTTGTATGCACATCCCGTGTAATTATTTGTAGGTAGATGATATTATACAGTGTGTTTGCGTTCCTCCTGTGTGTACTAAAATTACCGCTCCTTTTTTTTTCTCTCTCTCTCTCTCTCTCTTCCTTCTCTTCTCATCACACAGGAGAGAAAAGAATAGACGGGCAAGATGGCCTTCGCCGGCCTCAAGAAGCAAATCAATAAAGCCAATCAGTACATGAATGAGAAGATTGGCGGAGCGGAGGGAACCAAGCTGGACGATGATTTTGTGGAAATGGAAAGGAAAACAGACATTACTTTTGAGTTGGTGGAGGAGCTCCAGCTCAAGACCAAGGAGTACTTACAGCCCAATCCCACGGCCAGGGCAAAGATGGCAGCTGTCAAAGGGATCTCAAAATTGAGTGGTCAGGCCAAAGCAAGCACCTATCCCCAGCCGGAGGGTGTCCTAGGGGATTGTATGACGACCTTTGGGAAAAAACTAGGGGACACTGACTCCGTGTATGCTGCTGCTCTCTACGAGACTGGTGAGGCTTTTAAACTCATGGCCGACTGCCATTACGGGCTGGATGACAGCGTCAAGCAGAATTTCCTTGAGCCTCTTCACCAGCTCCAGACTAAGGATCTCAAAGAAGTCATGGTACGTTGTGTTCCTGTCCCTATGTCGTTCTCCCTGAAAAATTTATTTAATGTTCTGTAAGTATCTATTAGAGAGGTGTCCTATTGTTCTGGGTCCCACAAAACTTTTATCATCCTCCCCTGGATCATTTATTGTTACGGAGAAGTTACACAATATAATATTCCAGAGCCCAAAGTTCCAACACTTAAGGAATAGATTTCCTTTCAGATATTTTGAAATGTAGGTCATTGACCACATGTACGGTCCCTTGGGGGACACACAAACTTCAAAGAAAGGGGAAACTTTTTGAAATTAATAATTGTCTACTAGCCCAAACAAGTTCTTAAAATATCTCTTGACGCTGACCTTCAGGAAGCTCCAGGTTGTGCAAAGAACAGTATATGTACATCTGGGGTGCAAAAATGTACGGGAAAAAATCTTGTGTTGCTGTTAACAAAAAATTGTAGATTTTTAAAACTTTAATATGCAGAGTTTGCTTTAAGTTTTTGACCCCTGAGCGTATAAATATTGGCGTAAGTTAATGAATCAAATTTTAGTAAATTTGGAAGATAGTTGACAGCGAATTGGAGGGTTAGAGTATTTTATCGTACATTGTCCCTTGTACGTGAGATAGGGGAGATAAAGGTTTTGTTCAGACACTGTACATATTGTATAATTGCATCTTTGTCTTAATAGCCAAGGATGCAATTATAAGAAGTAGGTTAACTTAATGTCAGTTATGATGATGAGGGAGGGGGGAACGTCCTCTCTGCATGAGAGCCATAATTTAAAATTAAATTGAATTTCCTGGACACTCTCTGTTTTCCAGCATCATAGGAAGAAGCTTCAGGGCCGACGGTTGGACTTCGATTGCAAAAAGAGAAGGCAAACAAAAGGTAATGGTAAGCAAACAAATGGGTTTCGAGGAGTAATATTTTCAGTGTCGTTAATGTCCAGCCCGGTTGCCTTTCTCTACTCACTTCCCCCCACACACTCACAAAAAAAATACTTAACCTTTCACTTGCACGTACACCCCCACCCCCCCCCCCCTCTTTCCCTAAAACATTCTGCCTCTACTGTATAGGAACTACTGTACATTTCTCTTTAGCATTTCTTTGGCCATCCCAAGGTAGCAGTACTAACCTATACACCACACGCTTTTTGTTATAAACTATGGTCATCTTATTTCTGCTTCTCGTCCCCCCACCAACCAACCTACATATGTACATATGTAGATATATTACAGCATAACATTATATTCTCAGTACTTGTTCTGTTTGCTCTATCTGATTGCTGTTTAATTTTTGTTTTTTTTGCACAAGGTTTACTCTTTGTGAAATAGTAGCTGCTACTTGGCTCCCTCGTGTATTATTTGTAAACAGTAGTACTAGATCTTGACTATATAGAGCCCATGCACTTATTCTTTTCTATTGCTATAATCATGACCTCAACCCAAGAGAAACTGCGAAGGTAGGTGAACATGACCAAGATTGATGTAATCCCCTCCATTTGACATGTACATTGTACACTGAATACAAGGTACACATTAAATCCGCCTGTAACTTTTACTATACATAGTCAATTCACACATGACAGTATGTATGTACATACTAGTAATATGTACAAGAATATAATATCCTGCTACCTACTAAGAACAAAACACTCTTCAAACTTGGAAACTACATACAGGACATTAGTACTGACGTGTATGTACAGACTTGCACGGTAATGATTGCTTCCGCATGAAATTGCATGTTGTTATGACTGTTTCTTCCAGCAACTAGCAAAAGTCCATACGGAAGTCCGCTGCATTCCAATGCTCAAGCCTGTTTTCCGGGTAAATGACTTGTTTCTGGCTTCTGTGAATATATTTCCCCCCTTTTTAAAAAAAAAAAAAAAAAAAATCATGTTTCTTTTAAAAGCCAGTGAATTGCTATTTGCTATAATATATCAATGTATAGTATCTATCTATAATTAAATATTCTATAGATGTTTGTGTATGAATTGCATAAAAGCAGATGAGTTTCATTTTGGAAACGTAACATTTTTAACCACTGTTGTCTATGGCTTCATGCTTTCACTTACTACCAATGCATGCAATGATAAAGGGCTTGGGACCTAATGATGATATGTTTTTGGAACAGATGATGAGATAAAGATGGCGGAAGATAAATTCGCGGAGAGTTTACATCTCGCTCAGATGGGAATGTATAATTTGTTGGAGAATGATGTAAGTCCTTACCATACATATACATACATATGTGATATATACATTGATCCTCAAATCCGTACAGTGAACTCTGTCTATAAGGGAATTTCTACAAGAGTTTCAAGTTCTCCCTTCAAAGTGAGAATTGTCTGTGCAGAGCAATAAAATATGAAGCAAAAGTGTCTTTGGACGCATTCCCATTTACTACAATTTTTATTTGTACTCTATAAAATAGGAAGCAATATGTCACTAACAGAGAGTCGGATTTTAGTACCTTAGGACTGATTTTATAAAGGGAGCTGACTGTGGACCTAGTAGTGTGCTGGGGGCTGGAAGTGAAGTGTGTCTGTGCGATTAAAGTTGTGTATCTACATAGAGTCAGAATTACACTCGTATATTGACGAGACAACATGGGGATAAAGGAGATATTTATTGTGATTTTGTTATGTAGAAATGGTACATGTGTTCCGAAAATGTAATCTTGAAATTGAGAGTGTATGAGACTGAACGGAGGTTCTTCTTCTTCTTCTTCTTCTTCTTCTTCTTCTTCTTCTTCTTGGGAGGTTCAATGTAATGGTTGTAGGAGTATTTGTAGCTGGAGAAGACACAGTATCCAAGATGTAGTTTAAGACAGGAATTGATATTCATTGCCAGTATCTTTCTTGTTTGCGTTTCTGTGTCTCTAGACGGAACAAGTGAGTCAATTATGTGGGTTTGCGGAGTGTCTCTTGGACTACCATAAGCAGTGTACGGAGGTTCTGGAAAATTTGACACAAACTTTGGAGGATAAGTAAGTTTTTGAGCCAAAAGCTCCTGCTCCTCTTCCTCTTGCCTTTCTGTAGGAACTCAAACCATGTGCATCATCATAAGAATAAATTGCAGCCCTAGATATGTATATATATATGAAGCAGTCGTCATCATCATGTGGAAATGTGTGGAACGTCAGCAACTCCCACGTCCTTCCCCCTTTAACACATTCCCACTCTCGTATTTTTCAGATGGGCTATCGATCCATCAAATCTTTAAAGTGTAGCAGGGCCCGTCATAATTTTATTATTGCGCTGAGCTTCTAGACACACACACACACACACACACACACACACACACACGAATATACTTTCATTATTCTCTAAATGCAACTTACGTCTGGCCCGGATTGACTTTATGGCTTCACACACTTGACAACTTTACATATCCCCGTGGAAAGGGACATGGGAAAATGTATCTATTTTCCCAAGGCGGGGTTCCAATTTTAAATCGATTCCCTTTCTTAAGTTTCTCAAAGTAACAAACTTATGGAATGACTCTGCCCTGGAAAACTCTTAAAAGTCTTACATCACGAGGTTCAGTCCTGGAGTGCTAGGATGATTACTTATGAAACGGGAAGGATGTAGATGAGTGGGGAGCTCCTTATGAGTAGGGAAATTTGTTACTACTATATTACCATGAGAACGAGTCAAACCAAATCCCCTCAGCTGTATATTTATATAAAACCTTGCTCTTAGAAACTTTAATTATGCACACTTAAATTCAGGGACAAATAGGAGGGCTCAAGACCGTGTCCCCAGATATGGATACTGTAACTCTCCTCTGTCTAATCCGAAATGTATGTTAATAATATGAATGTTAAAAAAAATAATATAGGGATTTGTTCGCAATATTTTTACAGGAAAAGGGAAGCTGCACGGAAGCCGAAGAAAGAATTTGTTCCCAAAACTGTACATGACTTGAGACTCCATTTGGACTCTGATATTGACTTCAATCATAAGGACAGTTTTACTGGTACACCTTTTTTTTTCTCTTCATTTCCCTTTCCCCTCTCTCTTTTTCCCCACTTGCTTGTGAAATTAACGGGGAGAAGCCATTTTTTGCGAAAAGTAGTATAATTCTTAGAATCCTTGAAGACTCAAGTTTCAGTTTTAATTAATTACTCTCTCTACTCCATGAATCTAAAACTCTTGTTATTACGAGACTTTATTATTACTTACAATTTATTAGATAACAAAAATGTGCTACTGCTTTATTGGAAATATTTGATTTGAAATACTTTTAAAACCAATCCTTTTCAGAAACAATTAGTATTATATAAACAAATTGTCATCGTACCTGTCAAGTGTTTGTAAGTTTGACGTTTCAAACATACAGATGTATGTGCGCACGTCTGTCTGTAAGTTTTGAATTTGTATAAATATTTGCTAGCCCAAAATTAACACTTGGATCATTTCGAGTGTCTTGGAATAATTAATTAAATTATTACAGTGGTTGCAAAGCCATGGATGGAAAAGTGTAGATAATTTTTTAGACCCATAATTTTACCTCCTGAATATAATTATTTGAAGTGAATTTTAAGGAAATAGTGTGGAATTTGTATATGAAACTATTACAGAGCTAATTGGATATATGTATTTTTTGAACCTGACTATAGGCTCGACCCCACAAAAGTCTCCGATGGGTTCGCCCAGCCATCGTCCAAGTGACCAGAGTTGGTTCCCAGGGGTCAATAATCAACAGCTGGAAGTTGGAAGTAATAAGTCAGCTTGTGGTAAGTTTCCAGTGTTTGGCACAGTCACAAAAGAAAATCTATCTTTATATCAATTCCTCAAAAAAAAAAAAAAGAAACTAAAAGAAAAAAAAAGACAATCCTCCATAAAGAACTTTCTCTCGGCGTCAAGAACGCCAAGTGTCTTTTTTGTTCTCAATTAGTATGTACATTGTATGACGCTATGGACGTCCGTGATACATATATAAGAGTTACTAATGCTCACTGTAGTCTTCTTCCCTCCCTGTGTTTGTATAGCTACTCCAGTGGAATCTCCTGTAAAATCAGCAGCCAGAACGCCGTCAGGACCATCCTGTCGGGCGTTGTATGATTTTGATGCGGAAAACCCGGGCGAGTTGGGATTCAAAGTGAGACGCAATTTCCTCATAAACTCTAGTATTTTATATTTTACAGTACTTATATATTTTTATACAGAGAAACTTTTGTGTATCTTTATATATGTATAATTATATATGGAACTAACTATAGAGAAAGTAATTATAACAATTCTAACACTCTCCCCTTTCTTTCTCTCTATCTCGCACTCTCACTCTCAGGAGGGACAAGTAATAACGCTGACAACTCGCATCGACGAGAACTGGTACGAAGGCACGGTCGACGGACGAAGTGGCTACTTCCCAGTCACATACGTTCAGATCATGGTTCCTCTTCCCTAAATCAATGGAGCAGATGAGATCTGTCTAAAGAGTAGAAGGAAAGTCATGCAAAAATAACATTTACAAGCATGCTCAATATACTATAAAAAAAATGCTATCAAATTGCGTTAAAATTCAAATTAGTTAGGACTACAAAAAAAAAAGAAACGTTTTATTTTATACGAATGATTTTCACGAATCCGTAAAAGTCACTATACGTTGAGACGAAACCTATATAATTATATATACATATATATATATATATATATATGTATATATATATAGCATGACAAATCATATTGCATGAAGCTCCACATGACATTTTATTCATTCAACGAGTCTCTATACAGTAGAAAAAAAACAACAAATGTGTTCCTGATTCCAACAATTAATTAACTACTGACCTTTTTGTGTTACTTTAATTTAATTAATTACTATTCCAATTTTTCCACACTCGAATAATTATTTCTAATTACTCCATAACCGTCTGTTCCATATGAAGCATTTGACCTATGGATTCCAGCTACCATTAGTAGTCTTAGAACCTATACTCAAACATACACATACATATATACACAAACACACACACACACACACACACGTATTATTAATTATTATAAATGCACGGACACGACAGCAGATGTTTGTAACATTCCCTCTTAAAGACAATAAAGGTCACATTCCCATGCCTTTTAATTACCTTACAACAACTATTGAGTTCCACACTAATTACTTATATATGGCTAGATGAGGACAAGAGAGGACAGCCCCGAGAGTATATTTCCGTAATAGACAATACTAATAATTGTACTAGTTGAGTGGAAGGAGGACAATTTTTGAGACAGTTTGCCTTTTTGGTCTTTTTAGAAGAAACATATGGGAGGGATGATGAAAATCAGGAAAATTTGTAAAATGGATGAGCTAAAAAAATATTGTGGCTTGACTATGTACAGATATATTTATTTATCCATATGAAAGCATGTAAAGATTTTTCGGATCTCCATTTACTTAATTCACAATCACTCAATATTTCATTTCCCTGGGAGCCCGCACTCTTAATAGATATTCCCGGCTCACTAAAAAAAATTTTACTAGAACTGGATGGGTTGTGAAATGAGATTAAAAGAAGCTTCAGTCCATTTTTTTCTGAAGGGGACACAAAAGCGGAAGAGAAAAAAAGAATAACTCCTTAGAAAATTAATAATTCTTCTGGGGGCTGACATAATTATTTTAACATTTACCAGGAGCTGTATATAATTATTACAGTAAGTATTCTACTTTATATACAGTCTCAAATAAATTGAATCTCTGGACCCAGCCCTTTTAGAACCAATAAAATTTCTATTAATATTCCATGGATTCCTCTCCTGTCTCTCCTCAGACCTTTTTTCAATGTCACTTCAAATCTGTATACACTAGAAATGAGTAAAGAAGAAAAAAAACCTGGGGAAAAATTAGTTTTTAGCATATATGTATGTAATTATATATATGTGTTACGTACAAAAAATAAAAACTTATAGGGATAAAATGTTAAATCCAAAGGACAGCTGCTTAGTTGATAGATGCAAAACATTGAGTTTTTTGAGATGAAATTCCCATGAAATTATACTTGTAATTATATTTTCCATGCTGATTATGATTATACTATTGTTATTGATTGGATGTTATGTCTGTTAATATTGAATATATGATTATGTCTCATGTCTATATATCTATATGATAATGTACTAATTATACATACATATAATTACCAAACAAATTGATAGGTGAGCGTTCCAGTTTTAATTACGTTTTCTACATATCACTTGTTAAGTTGTGTCACTTGTGTCCTTGTCAAAAGAAAAATGGTTGTAGATTGTATAGGCTGGGACGTATTCAAGTATGTATATATTTGACTGGGCAAGTTGACACTTCTTATAATTATATAGCCCGGAGGAGGGGATACCTGAGATGATTTGTCCATACGCAAAAAAAAATGAATAGGATTTCCATCACGGTAGAGTTTCTCTACTGTGAACGAACCTGCTATTATAATTGTGGGAAGTATATAATTACACACATATTACATAATTATATGGAGCACCAGGATTTGATTGTTATTACAAAAAAAAAATTAAATTATTTCTTTGAGAATGATATCTGGGATGAGATGAATGGTAAGTATATGGAAAGTGCACCAGGGATTTTTTGGCAAGAAATACTATCTATACACTCACTAATTTCTTATTGTCTATGTTATTGTATTGTTTGTGATATTGTGATCATGTGATAATAATTAACATTATAAATTATTACAAATTACGTAAGGGAATGATTGAAGAAGGGGAAGTATCAAGGAAGGGAGGGGCAGCGGGAGATATGAGAAGGACGTTGGACTTGGGATTAATGAGTTATTGTAAATAATTAATCCGCAAATTAATTATTTATAATATATACAGTAGGCTTGCCGCCACCATGATTCAAGTAATAATATTGTAGATGAGAAGAACAAGTAATTATATATATAGTCATTTTTGGAAAACACACAAAATTTGGGGGGAAAGCTGCACCCATGTAACAACGGTCCTTAAAAAAAATCTCTCTGAATATATACAGATAGCTTTATTTAGCAAAACAAAAAAAAGAAGGTAGTTTCCTTGTAGATAAAAATCCTCTGGATTCTGATGATATTATTCCTCGGTAGTAACAAAATCTAGTGTCAATAATCGTGTAAGTAATAAAAAAAACCATAAAATATAATCTCACTATCTACTATAATAATAATTATTATAATAAAAATAATTACGGATAATTATATCTACACTACAATTATTATTATTATTATTATTATTAAATTCATTAATTATAATCATTATTACTTCAATTATTCAACTTGTAATTACTTCAGCGTGTGTACTATATACATAGATATATACTGTAAGTAATTACTTAAATGTATCTACACATGTATAATTATGTGTAAACTATAATAATTATTACTGTGTGGTCACCACAATGATACCGTGCCATCAAGTTGTTGTCTTATTTGTGGTTCTCATATATGTATGTATGTAATAAGAATTCAGAATGCTACTCTCCTATACATACATATATAATAGAGTAATAATCCTATATTGTACATATATACAATTACACGTATGTATGTATATGTATTCTACGGCCGTAGCTGAGATTTAGACATTACATGTATACAATACTGACTCTATAGAGCATGGGGACATGTGTATTATTTCAAAAACTATATGGTAAAATGCATTGCCAAAAACGTTAAAAAAAAGCAATGGCTATATATGTTACAGTTACAATACATCAATATGATATTGTCGGGATGAACAATGAAATTCAACTCCGTTGAGTATATGTATCTTCAGCATTTTTTATTGCACCTGTCTAATCAGAAACATTTTTACTACATGGAGCATAAAAACAAAGCACGTTGGATTTTTACAGTGGGCTCATCAAATAGGAGTATCCCTAAAAGGAACAAAATCTTATTCTTACATGTTGGCAAGACCTTATCAAAGAAAATTAGTATTGTGGCAAACGAACCCAGGTATTACTGAAAATGCTGTACACTCCTAGGAACGTTTATAACCTCATAGGCATTGGTGTAAAATAATTATTTCCTTATTTCCTGTCCAACTTCCTGTGGTTAGAATAATACTTCGAAGGACAAGGTGCATACTATTGTAACTACTAGTGCATATTCCCCTATTCATGTTGATTCCAAATTCTTACCTATACACTCAACTACCCTTTCATGAAATGGTAGATGGTAATTTTTGCAACCAAGTGTAAAGGATGTAAAAGGACTTTCTTAGAGAAGATGTAGAAGAAAATGAAAGTTACAAGCTTTATAAGTGAGCCACCCTTATGGCAACTTTTGAAAGCTGTATTTTTGGGGGTAACGCAATTATCAAATGTTTAAAGGTGGGTTCAGATGAACCTGCGTTTGCGTTAAAAAATGCGATGCGTTGCGAGCATGCGATGGGAGAAAATTGTCTTCATGCGATTCACGGGGCAAATCGCAACGCGGGACCATTCACATGAAGGCGCGAATTGTTTATGCGATTTTGCTTTTTGATGAAAGGAGAAATGGCTCCTTGTCGTGTTAGTTGTAAAGAGAAAAGTTTCAGAAAAGTTAAGACAATTGTATTAGCAGCACTGTATTTACATAGAAAGTACAAACATAAATCTGTTCGAAGACGGTACTGGGTGAGACCATTTTTACAAAAACGAAAAATACGTGGAGAATTTTTTCTGGGGGTGAGTAACATAATAAAGAATATTTTAATAAATAACTTCAGGTTATAAAATATGATATATACATATGTGTTTAAGGTGGTTGTTTTTCACATCTGGTTTCGTATTGTACAGATTCCAGACATGATAAATGATGATCCGGAGTATTATTTTGAGCATTTCCGGATGACTCCGGAGACGTTTGATGAGCTATTGCGTATAGTCGGACCAAAATTTAAAAAACAAGATTTTGTCAGAGAATCAATATCACCTGCTGAGCGACTGCAAATGACTCTTGCATATCTGGTCAGCGGTGACCAGCAAAAATCAATTGCCAAAAATTATAGGGTTGGGAGGAGTACAGTTTGCGAAATAATTAGGGAAACGTGTCAGAAAATATTTGAGGTATTGCAACCAATTCACCTGAAGCCGCCTACAGTGGAAGAGTTTCAAATTATATCAAAGGAATTTGAATTAGCTTGGCAGTTTCCACATTGTGTTGGAGCTATTGACGGGAAACATTTTGCAATCCCGGCACCCCCTAACTCTGGGAGCAGATATTATAACTACAAGGTAGGAAAATGCTAATCGCGAATGTTTAATGTGATTAAATGAGGAAAGTACATTATAATATTGCCACATCATATATACTCGTTTATGCTTTGTTGGTTATTTCAGGGTTACTTTTCGGTGGTTTTGCTAGCGGTGTGTGATGCTAACTACAAGTTCGTTCTCACAAATTGTGGAGCATCTGGATCAGAGAGTGATGGGGGTATTTTCAGAAGAAGCGAAATCGGAAAAAGGGTGATAGTTATTAAAATTTGTGCTTACTATGTACTTTCTTGTCTAATTTCTAGTGTTTAATTATTCATATTTATTAAACACCCAACTAGGTACTCAATCATACACTTGACCTTCCAGCGCCGGACCGCATTGATGGAATAAATACCTTAATGCCGTATTGCTTTGTTGGTGACGAAGCATTTCCTCTTCTGAAGAATTTGATGCGCCCCTATCCAGGTGATAAGCTGGATATTTCAAAACGAGTATTTAATTACAAGCTTAGCAGAGCCAGAAGAATTATTGAGAATACCTTCGGTATTCTAGTGGCTCGGTGGCAGCTTCTAAAGGATGTAATAAATTTGCTTCCTAATAATGCTGTCACAGTCATTAATGCATGTCTGGTTCTCCATAATTTTGTGAAATCTCAACAAAAATTGAAGCGGCTATACATACCGGTTGGGTTTGTTGACAGAGAAGACCATTTCACAGGCGAGATTGTTCCAGGAATATGGAGATCTATGGTTAACTGTACCCAAGAGTTGTCAAGGCAAGGCTCGAATAACTATCAAAAGGAAGCTTCAAGTTTGCGGGAAGAATTTAAGGACTTTTTTAATGGACAAGGTTCAGTTCCATGGCAGATGGGGAAAATAATTGACTATTAATGTATGCCCTTTCTGATTTATAATTAGTGGTAACTTTAAATTTCTGATTAAATGTAAGACAAAAATTCATGTTGTCACGCAATGCGTTTATTGGCAAATGCAATATTAATTAACACGATTAAGTATTAACATACTCAAAGCGGTAAGGGAGCTCAGCAGCTTGCTTTCGTTGCTTCCGGCGTTTTTTTATTTCCCTCAGCTTATCCACACATGCATCGATAAAGTCTTCCTCGTCGTCACCAGAGAAAGCATTTATTTCCAGTTCCAAGTACTGGACAAAAGCCGCTGATTTGGTTTGTTTGCCAGGCTCGCATTGCATATCAATCAACTTTACTAATTTTTCCATCACCAAATCTTGTTCAGAATTTCTTTTCTTACTTCTTTTCAACTGAAATGAAGTTAATACTACATAAATATTGTTGCTATAAGTTTAATATAGTTACAAAATTAAAAGTGATCTCTCGCTAATTGTTTGAAATACTTACGCTTTCTGAAACTGACGGAACTTTGGGCTTGGCTAGATTAGTATCCATAATTTCTTCCACACTCACGTCATCGGAATTGTCAGATGGGCCATTATTTGAATTGGTGGAAAGATTCAATGTGTCAACTGTTCTAAAAATCAAAATGGGCTGAAAATAATTATGGGTCATACTTTTTCAATATAATTGTTCAATTATTTTTACAGTGGTTACAATTCAGACATAATTTCATTAAAGCGATGGTGTTAAAAATACTTTTCCGGAAGATTGGAGTCTTTTAGGAAAAGAAGTGACTGGAACCATGGCCAAGTTGGCATGTGAACTTCATCACAGCCTTCGCCACTTGGACGACCCTTCCAATCTTCGTACTTTTTGTTGAATGTGTCCTTCAAACTCCGCCAACGGGTGTGACATGAATTCACTAAAAATTAAACGGAAATTATCCGTAGTCAAAAACATTAAGCGTCTTAACAAGAATTGATAAATTATTTGTCACACAGAGAAATAATACTGTAAAATCTTCGCATGAATTACATATTATTACTCACCATCTCGATCAACTTCGTCAGCTATTTCCTCCCAGGCCTTATTAATTAATTTTTTCCTAGCATGATTAGGGTCGCTCCGATCAAAGATGAAACTGCGAGCGTTTATGGCAGCAATTAAATTTTCTGTGAAGTTCTTCTCTTTCAGCTTTTCCTCTTCTTTTTGCTTTTTTTCCAAATCTTTACTTTCCTTTCTGGTTAACTTCACTTTTACCGGGGATTTTACTCCCGATTTAACAGTAGAAACCTTTCTCCCTCGTGCCATTTTGATCAGTCTCTTTGTGGACGTGCGTCAAAGTTCAATTTTCCCAACTCTCAAATCGCGCCTAAAATCGCATGAACACCAACGCAGGGTGAAACGCATGATCCTTAACGCAAACGCATTCACATGGGCGCTATGAAATGAACGCGCGTTGAGCTCAAAACGCATGAATAAACGCATCCATGTGAACCTACCTTAACTCTGGTATACCCAACAAATTCCATTGAGCCTGGGCCCAACGTGAGGACAAAATGTTCCCATTATAAGAATAGGAGCTGGGGTTCTCCAAATATTACCATATGAAGTCAAATTTTTAAAACTCGCTTATTGAAAGTTTCGAGCGTGAAAAATGCTGAAATGTTTATCAAAGCACCAAATATCCTATAAATAATGAGTATAAATCAAGCTAACCGAATTTCGGTTAAAACGGAAAATTAGTCCCTATCAAATTTTTCGACTACCATTAGTAGACGCTAATAGGTAGTACAGAGGGAGTAGAATGTTGCCATTGTCATTTGACACCGAATTACGGTTAAAACCGAAAAATCGGTAAAAACCGAAAAATCGGTAAAAACCGAAAAATCGGTAAAACCCGGAAATTTGGTTTTTAAATTAGTCATCGAATGAACAAAGATGTGGCCGGTCACCTCTTCCTAGGGTATGTCGATTTGGAAATACCCGGCATTTTCATTTCAGAGCGAGGGCGGTACAATAGGGCATATTGGGCATGGGCATTTTAGACATTTTCATTCGAGGACAATTGGGCATTTTGGGCAGAATAGTGGAATAAAACTTTACAATTGGTACAATTTGGCAGTCGACTTGAAAATGTCAAATATGCCTTGCCAGGTACAGTAAAACCTGTATATAGTGACCACCTATACAGTGGTCTCCTGTTCACAGTGGCCAGTATCATGTGTCCCCGTCATGCGCCCTATGTTTTAACATTACGTTAACCCTGTATACAGTGGTTTTCTCTATAGTGGTCCCCTGTCAATAATGGACCCGGGCTGATGTCCATTCATTACGAAATGCATGCTTCGAACTCTGAATACAGTGGTCAGCATTAAAAACCATGTGCACACGAAATCGTCGCTCATAATTTCTATAGATTTCTAAGATTATTCTAGATTACGGTTTCTTAAATAAAGCATATTCCCAGTACCATACCTCCATACCACGCACAGTTCAAAAACACTTTGATTTCCTTTTCAAAAAAATAGAAATATTAGAATTATTGGAAAATCTCAAAGTGAAAGTGGTAGGCAGGATAGCCAGCAAGCAATGGTTGGATTGAACCTTGGAAGAAGAAACATTATATTTGTTTAAATTATACTATATTTATGGAGAATCTGCCGGGGTCAATAATAAAGTAATTTTACGATAGTTGGTAGCTATTTCACGTAGTATTCAAAAACAATATTTAGAATTACCGTATAGAATTATCGTTATACAGAATATCTTGCTACCACACGTTAAAAAATTTTAAACGGTCAAAAATTAGTGATTATGTAAAAAAAATGCGACCGTTTCAATCATGTCTTCTTAAACGCGTTAAAATATTCACTTAATATATGCACCCTATATAGTGGTCCATGACCACTATACTGAGTATAGTGGTCACTGTACATAGTGGTCAAATATTAGGTTCCCTAGAGAAACCACTATATACAGGTTTTACTGTATTTTTATTGTTTTGGATTTAACGTATGCAACGACGTAAAATGAACTTCTCCATCCTGGAAATATGCATAATTACATATATATCCCTATGCATGTATTTATATTGCTGATGGGCGATCAGAAACATGTTTTCTCTTCAAATTACAACCCATACAGTAATTTTTTGTCTAACATGTAAACTAAACAAACAATATTTGGGGACCTGTGCGGAGGATGTACATTGGTTTTTACTTAAATCATTTTTCCAGTAATTAGGGCCGAATATATTTGTATCCTGTATATCAATCATGCTATGATGGAAATTGATTTTCATAGGAGAGATAAATTATATCGCTGCGCTCCTATACATTTGGATCAGTGCTCGGCACGAGTACGAAAAATCGGTACCCGTATCCGTACCCGAAGTGCGGGTATTACAATATCTGTTATCTATACCCGTACCCATACCCATACCCGAGTAACCGGGTACAAATTTTTCATACCCGTTCTCGCAATGAAATCTAAAACCATGTACCTGTGCCCGCATTGTACCCGTACCCGAAAAATACTCGAAAATTGTACCCATACGCGGGTATTTAAGTGTCGTACCCGTACTCGTACTCGGGTAATTTATATCCAGGTTTCTCTAAATGTAGTACATAGTACGTTATGTATAATAATGTATGACAGCTTAGTGGGTAATTTTGACTAGCTTGAGCGGTATTTGATAGTGTATATTTTCATTGAAGAGTAGAAAAACTAGAAGCGTTTTTGATTAGAAATAAAACTAACTTACATACTTGCAGATTCATCAAAATATTACCGACCGTACAAAATTTAGCTGAATCCTATTCTCTACTTCTATTTTGTTATTATTCCTCGTTTGTGTTTATTTATCCATACTAAAACCTTTTTCCCTAAAAGCATATATTTTAGCTACAGTCTAAAATACATTTACTGTATGTTTTAAGGTTAAAGGAGTATGAACACTAAGCTATATGTATTCAGAAGCACTAAAAATACGGACAGAAGCTTCCAGCGTACGGCATGATAATATACAATTGATGGTACCCAAGTGCCCAAAATTGGGCATGTGGGCAGGCATTTTCAGCTGGGCGGGCAAATACTGCAGGGCATTTTCATACCCTACTTCTACCCAGATACTTGGGTTTGTCCAACTCTAAACCCAGAAAATCGGGAAGTCCAATTCTGACATTCAATCCCGCCTGGTCTGTAAATCGGCGGGGGCCAAATTATGTCTTCTAGAACATAAGTAAATTTTGTCGATGAAAATTAACAAAAAAAATCACAAGACTAATTTACCTCCGCCGGTATTCGAACCTGGTCCATAGATGTAGTAGTATGTAAAGAGCCCCAATGCTTTGTTTATGCACATTTACTTTACATAGTAAATGGTGGATATCGGCAAAAGTTCTTCTATTTCAGAATTTTTCAGGGCTTACAGGAGCTACCGAAATTCATTATCAAGTTGGGGATCAATTCAGAAATAGATGAGGAACGATTACAAATTTTTGTAATCCTGAATTAATTCAGTTGGTAATTAAACGGTAAACTTTAACAAAATCAGGCGGTGAGGACATTTTGTCCTCACGTTGGGTATACCAGAGTTAAGGGATTTAAATGCCAACTGCATTATCTGTAAGATGTCGAACTCTAGGACTCTTTGTTTTGAAGATACCTTGATCTCAGTACATGTAGCAGGGATTCCTTCAAACAAATTCATGAAAATTCAAACTTCAAAAGTAAAGTAACCAGAGGAATAACCTGATTACTTTTTGAGGATGTTTAATAACCGTATGGCAAGGAATTGGGACTCGAGGGCCCTGAGATGGAACTGACTAACTGTTTTAAACGCACATGATTACCCTAATTATACATACCCAGGATTCAGAAACCATCATATTTTGAATTGTAAATTTTATCACCTAGGATTCCATAGGTTGATGTATTTTAGAGCCGTCAAGCTTCCAGGAAATTAGCCAGTGTACATACATAGCTGTGGGATTCCTTACGTTTGAAATTCTTTGGCCTGTTTACATGGTATTCATGCATTCATCTCGCTAGCCAAAAACTCTTGATGTAGAGGACCAGGAAACGGAGCAAATTTGAACATATTTTGGAAAAGGTGTAATACATTCAGAAACATTTCGAACTATGTTTCGACATTTCTTGTAAAAAATTTTAATGAACGTTCCAGAGAATAATACACAGGTCTCTCGAAGTTGAGAACGAACTTGGGAATATAGACATATGGCATAAATTTCAGGGGAAAGAAACTACAAAATTACAGGATTCAAAATATTTGACCATCTTCCCTTCTGGGACCTATTGGTGAAGGTTTGCCGGGAAACATTACAAACGTTTCCTTTCTGGACTGTAAATATCTTACTGCTGCCTGTATGTAGAACATTTTCCTTGTAATCAAAAATGAACCTAAAGATCATATTGATGTTTCCTCGACGACTTGCAGCTTCTTGGCCGTGTAAATTTTGAATTTGACGTAAGGTACCTCCTGCTGCAGCTTTAACTCAAACCAATCTGACGTTTCATCAAATCTCCAGCAAATTTGCTAGCGGCGAATCAATTCTCTTCTCTGGAGTTAAATCAATCCACACCAGCACAATGTATTCCACTGACATATTCCGAAACTCCAGCACGCTGAACTAGGTGTCCCAAAATATTCCACCCGAAATCCGGAAGTCTTCACTATGAGCTTCAGTCAGTAACGCCATCTCTTGTTGAATGACTCAGGGTGAAAATGCTAGCTTTGTAGTAATAAATATTTATAACATACACAGCACGCAATCTTTGTGCATTTCAATTTTATTGCTCACTATCCTATAGTTATAATTGCATCTACAACAATAAAAAATGCTTTTAAAACAATAGTCGACACAAAATACGTTAGAGTATAATAAATATTACTCAATTATCCAAAGCATTACATTATAGTGAACTGATACTGCGTAGCAGTTCTTTCTGTTGTGAAAGGCTATAGTTGTAATTCATGGATCAAGGCATCGCCATCGGAGATTTTATGCCAAAGTGTGAAATAGATTTCAGATTTTAGTAATCAACAACTTTTGAGCTCCATTTCAAACAATTACTCAATTACTTGCACATTTCTATTTAATTCAGTTAACAACCAGGAACATGAAAAGCCTATTGTATAACGGGACAGAATTATGATGTGACAGCTTCTAATGATAACTCTCTCACCTTATTCTCCGGTTGATTGTAGCATAAAGTACTTTATCTTTCGCTATCAGCAGTTCGTAATCTGCTACCTTGCAAGCACACTTACTGATCAACTGGTGTCCATAAATAGTAATTACCCTAGACGCGGTAGGTGTATATGAAAATAATACTCGTTATCAGATTTGACTTAGCTTCAGAGTAGAATCCAGGTGGATTTAACTTTCGTACTGTCATTTTTTATCTATTATGTAAACACACGGAGATAAACACAATTTCGACAAGTACTATCTGTTTACCCTGCATTCCATACACTGAACCATCATCAAGTATAAAAAAGTATAAATTCATAAATGTGTCCTATTTTCTATTCCTATAAACAGCATCATATATAGTAGTTACAGAAACCTTGATAACCACAATAAAAGTTTGAATAGAAATATTAAGTTCAATAATTTAAAAACTTGCTACCTACCTGCTGGAAGCTTGTACGCAGAAAAGATTTTATCCTCGAGGTCGAAAGTCAGAGCAAAGGAAATCAGTCTAGCAATCAAAATATCTATTTAAGATGGCGCCTGGAAATACAGATGAGGTTCGAGCTATTGAAGGGAAAACTGTAACGAAGATACCTGAGTTTGAGGTAGCACGTCCACTTGCTCTACATATAATTAATAAATAGTATAAATATTGTTTTGTATACGCATATGTAAATGCAAATATTATATTAATATAATATAATATTAATTATTGCATTAAATTATGTGAAATTATACAATTGAAAATTGTATTAAAAATGAATCCCAAATACACGGATTGGAATAACTACAATTTCGATTAAATTGTAGGAAGTACAAATGTCCTCCCTATGGGCAGACCAAACTGTGGTCATCACCTATTTCCGGAGATTTGGATGAATATTGTGCCGGCAGGGGGCGGCTGAATTAAGCAAAATCGCACCCTTGCTCCGAGCACATAACATCCGTTTGATTGGGATTGGTTTGGAAGAGACCGGCTACCAGGAATTTCTTGACGCGAAATACTTTGACGGGGATATTTACTTAGACCCAAAACATGAGCAGTACCAGGCTTTAGGCTACAAGAAGTACAACCTTTGCAGCATCTGGTGTGTCATTTGTTGCAATGCCGACACCAGGAAGGTAGCTACTGAGGTAAGTTTGTCAGGAAATGTAATGCAATTAACTAATTAGACTAATGCAATGATTGTACACATTTTTTTGTAAATATTAATACACGACTTAAAATCCCAGGGAAGGAAAAACAATATCAAGAACAATTGGAAAGGCAACGGATTTCAGGCGGGAGGGACACTTATTATTGAGAAGGGTGGGCAAAGGGTGATATTGTCCTCAAAAATGCAGGGACTTGCCGATCATTTGGAAAATTCAAAAATCCTCCAGGCTTTGAATATTGACGAGAACCAGCCGATCCCAGATATTAAGCACGCTATTACAACTCAGCCTTAAAAATTACTTTCGAGAATAAATATTCTAGGAACAAAAATTGAAATTACATTATTAGTAACTTTTCAAATATACTCGGAAATACCAATGTGAATTATTATTAGTGTAACATGAAACCAATAATTATTAGACAACCCGGAAATATTTCTACTCCCACTCTGAATTAGCTAACTGATTTATTCCATTATTTTTGGCAACCCAGTCCTGTGATTTTCCTTAGGTAAAATGTCTACACATTCTTAAGGAAAGGATGATTTGACTGGGGTTTCTGATTACAATTAAATCAGTTAAAAAAACCAAATAGAAATAAATAATTGAGGAAGTAATACACTTACTATAGTGACTAATGACTATTATGTGTATGCGTGTATAGCTGCAGAATATTTGCCACCAGAGTACTGATAATATGTGATAATGTAGTAATATTCTTTTAAATTATGGAAATGAAATGCAAGTGATTAAAAATCTTAAAGTGAATAAAATGAAAGATGGGAAATGTATCCCCATAATCTGAAAGGTCTTGTGGGGGATATAAATAAAAAAAATAGCTTTAGATGACACTCCAGTCTAACGTTTTGTTGTAACAAAACCGAAATATGCTGGACGTAAATCTTCTTATGATACTACAAATTTGTTTTGTAACAAACTATATACAATGTAATGACCAAAACAATGTTTTTGTGGGTCTTGGGGGATTGTTTTAAGTTGTATTGATTTGCAATTATGTCTCCTTAACTTCCCGTGCTCAATGTTCCGTATAAGTTTTTAAGCATGGAGGTTTTTAATATTTTACTTTTACATTAAGAGTATTATGGACTTATTCGCTTCAGCAACTCCAAGCATTTTAATTTCGAGAGTAATGTCAAATGGTGCATTCCATCTACTACTTGCATCCTGTGTATATTCTGTTTTGGTAATATGACAGATTAATTCGTACAAAACTACCGAAAACAATATTCAAGTTGCAAGTTAACAATACTCAGTATATGGCTGGCAAGATTCCTTGTGAGTAGTAAACTTCTCCTTGACAGAAATACATTGAGCTAAACTGTCTAACTTCCGAAGCTGAGGACCAAATATATCTACTTTTAACAACACCCTTGTATTACAATAATGGCTCCAAAAGAGGCTAAAAATGAAATTGAGGCGATCCAAGGAAAGACGGTTATTCAAATTCCGGAAATGAAAGTAAGGCATTATTTCAGACACTATTACTAATCACACGTAAAATGTTCACATCTCAATGATAGCAAAATTTTTGTGTACACTCCCACGGATTTTCAGGAGGTAGAAATTTCCTCACTCTGGGCTAGCCAAACCGTGGTCATCAGTTACTTTCGTCGGTTCGGATGAATATTGAGTAAGCAAGGGGCGATTGAGCTAAGCAAAATCGCGCCCCTGCTCAGATCTCACAATATTCGTTTGATTGGGATTGGTCTCGAGAAAACTGGCTATCAGGAATTTCTGGACGGGAAATATTTCGATGGGGAAATCTTTTTGGACAAAAAGCGTGAGCAGTACAAAGCACTGAGTTTTCAGAAGTTCAATATTTTCAATATCCTATGTCTCATGTTTTGCAATGAGGCGACGGTTAGGGTTGCTCGTGAGGTCAGATTTTTCGTTTACGAGCACAGGCACATACATATACCCGCTGGTTGCTGGTCATTGTCATGTAAATTATTTTATTAGTTTTTTGAGGGCATAAATATCAGTGTTATATCAATTCAAACATTTTCAGGGCAGGAAAAACAAGGTTGGACATAATTGGAAAGGCAATGGATTTCAGACTGGTGGAACCCTCATAATTGAGAAGGGAGGAGAGAGGGTCATCCTATCTTACAAAATGAAAGTTGTTGCAGATCAATTAGAAAATAAGAAAATCCTGGAGTCTTTAAACATTGTGGACGATAATACAGTTCCAATGTTCAGAGACATTACAACTGACAATGATTCCGGACAAATGAGCGTATGCAATCAATGTATTGAAAATGTTTCACGATGGTAAAGTAGATTCCTATAAATTATTGGAATAAGTTCTACCTAAAAAAATTTGAATGTTAGACATGGATGGACGGGAGTCTTCAAAAACTTTATGAAGACGTTTCTGGATATTTTATTGTTTAAAATTCGTCCTGTGACTGTCTTGTACTAAAATACTCACACTTCAAATTCCATAATAATTATTATTACCACAAGCCCAATAAAGTGTCAAAAATTAAAAGTTCTGCTCATTAACATCTCTCCTAAAAATTTGAATGCCAAAATTTTAAGATATGAATTTTTAATACTCTCTCAAAGAAAGGCATTATTCTAATAGCCGAATGATTTTAAAAGACCAAATCTTAGCATTGAGGTAAAGCATCATGTAATTATGTATTAACGTATTTTTGCACTACTGTATTTGCTTGAAAAATGCATTTATAAATGGAAATATTATTGTAATGGTGCCCTGTGTGCGTGGGAATTCTGACATGGTACCTTAACAAAAAAGGTAAATATTTTGACATAAGCTTTAAGCATATGCCCTCGAAATCAATTATTGTTATTTTGTTCCCTGACCCAGTTAAATGATTTTCTTGTGGTAAAATGCTGTTGCATTCCTCCAGAAATGATTCCATGACTGAGTTTGTTACTTAAAATAATTGTGTTCCCATCGAATGTACACAATCTTTACAGAAATAAATTTATTGATTTCTCTGCCTTATACACAGAGACCACAGACACAGTAATTTCTATAAGTAGTACAGTATGACTTGATTTGAGTATAAGTATAAATAAAAGAAAAGAAAATAATTCAAGGGTACAAGAAATATCAAATATCTCAAAATGTAAAAAAATAAATTCACAAACAGAATAAGCATGCATTGATGTAGTAAAAATATACTCAAAAGCAACCAACAATTACATACTAGTCTGTGGAGACTTATGGGATAGATACAATTATTTACCTTAATGTATTTTGGTCTGAAAATGACAAACAGCCTTTGATAATTGAAATTGTTGGGTCAAGGATTCGGAAGTCATTCAAAAATCTATTATTTGGAGGGTCGAATACAGTTCCTTTTTTTCAATCCCAAAATAATCACAGAAGCTGAGGATCTGTGGGTCAAAGCATCTTTATAACAAATAAACTATAGTCAAATAGATACGCATAACTTCGAGTTTGAATAATCAAAGCAAGAAACACCATTTGTCTATTTACTACATTTTCCTGGACACGCTAACTTAAAGGAACCCAGAGGTGAAACAAGTTGCAGAAGCCCTGCAAGTAATTATACTTACATACATATATGTAATTATGTCAAAGATGAAAATGTATGCATTTGTTAAATGTGCAAATCAAGATTCACTGCAAATACCAATTTCTGAGCCTACATAATATATGAGCTGGAAGGGACCAAAAGTTTTGTGTTCCACGATATGCATGTGTAACTTACGTCAGACTTTGCCAATCAACCTCAGTAGAATGCTCAATTCCATCTCCTTGAAAATATACATATATGGGCTATACAATTTATACTTACAGGACTCCAGTTTGAGGACATGAGAGTGTAATGTGAATGATAAAGTGCTGTATCCATTCCTACTCTGTGTGCATGTAATTACATGCACACTAATTGTGAATATCCTGTTAAAAATCGCAAACCCATCGTGGGTGTGGATACATGTGCAAAGCGTACACTAACTTTTGTATTCTTGTATTGGAAATGCAAGCTACATTTACATACGTACTGCACTTGCAAGGACGAACCCTTTGAAGGACACCAATAGTTATCTATGTAATTGTAAGTTTTGGTTCCCACGCCTAACGTGTGCTTAAGCCCGATGTCTAGAAAACTGGAATTATTTTTTTCTTTTCGACAAATAATATTTCCATTATTCGAGTACGAAATGAATAAAGTATTTTATTGATTGAAGCATATTATTGTTTGAATTCATAAAATATTAAAGTAACCGTCCAAGGAAAATGACAGTATAGATTGTGGCACAAATAGTATCTGCATGATTATTATTACATAATTCATTATATTAAATATGCAAGTGACTGATATATTACCATCTTTGAAATTCATACCTATACAAAAGGCTATTTTAGAGCAAATAATCCACAAATCATCATTACAGGCATCACTACAGAGCATGAGTATTTGACGTCGATAAAAAACTCCTCGTGCAAGCGCTCCCGTCCATACACACCGTCTATTTTTACCCATTGATTACTACAGCTGTATAAGCAAATAAACACTGGTTATTGTGGGCTGTGTGCACACAAATACAAAATCTCTCCTACACTCCGAACTGTTACTTACTACAAAATCCCTCATATGACTTTCCTCTCCTGACTCCTGTGTCTACTTTACTTCTATGCTTCACAGCTCGGGACATATTTTTTAGTACGCTTCCCCCAACCTTCCTTGGGCCCAGGGTCGATACTCAGTACGGGGGATTTAAAATCGTCACTGGACTGATATACTTTGCGGCGTAATATCCTAAGAGGACCCAACAATATATCACTTACACAAGTTTGGCAATTAAACTGGCACGTCAGTGTCAACTACTGATTGTGAGTAGAAGTTGAGGAGTGAGAATTATCACCCAAAAGTTGCCGTACAGGTTAGGACGTTAGAGCTGTGGAAGCTGGAAAAAGTGTACAGTGGTAAAAAAATCATGGCTACAGAAAATAAAAACGAGATTGAGCTAATCGAGGGGAAGACAGTTATTAAAATCCCGGAAATGCAGGTTAGTAAATACGATTTTTTTTGTACAATAGCATTCTATTTATAACTTAATTATTTGCACTTTTTTAAGATACATTTTGCACAGAATCCTTGAGATTAAATATTTTTTAAATTTTAATGCACATACGAATACCCACTTTGTTGTAGGTAATTTGGCAGATCTTAGGTCTACTTATACATACATACGTACTGAGTTCGTGCATAATGTGACAAAACATAATTACTGTTAATTTTTAGGAAGTGCAGATGTCAACTTTGTGGGCGACCCAAAGAGTTGTCATAACGTACTTCCGACGCTTCGGATGAATATTGTGCCGGCAAGGGGCAGTTGAGTTGAGTAAACTCGCACCCTTGCTCCGTGCACATAACATTCGACTGATTGGGATCGGGCTGGAGGAACTTGGCTATCAGGAATTCCTGGACGGGAAATTCTTTGATGGAGATATTTATTTGGACACGAAGCAGGAGCAATACAAAGCTTTGGGCTACAAGAGGCTCAATATTTGTGAGATGATATATGTCCTGTTTATTCATCCAAAAGTGAGGGAGGTTGCGAATCAGGTTAGAATGTCTTAACTATAATAATTGTAAGATGACCTAAGAATTTAAATTTATCAATATTGCAAGGATGTCATTTCAGAATTTGTTACCTAATAGCGAAAATTGTGTTATTTTTTTTTAAAGAGTAACTAATTATATTTCTGACCAATTACACAGGGTAAGAAAAACAAGGTGGGGAACAACTGGGCGGGGGATGGTTTCCTCACTGGAGGGACCCTCATAATTGAAAAGGGGGGCAAAGGCGTGTTGTTGTCTTACAAAATGAAGGGAATTGCGGATCACTTGGAAAATTCTAAAATCCTTGAAGCTTTGAATATCGATAGTAATGAGACAGTTGTCCCTAACACTAACACTACGGCAGCTATTGATACTCAGCCCCGTCGAAGGAACATTCAGTGTGACGAAGACGTTTGCAAATTGTAGCTCAAGACCCTCACGTGTTCCTATATTTGCTTTATATAATTATAGTAGTAGTCTTGTGAGGATTTTTCACATGAGTATGACAAACTTGATTACTAGTATTTTTTTTCTTGTCGTTAATATTTGTAATTTTGCAGTAGGTATCATTAGACTAGGAACACATTGATTAAGGATGGTGTACGCAAGTAAATGAAGAGTTTCCAGGTAATCGTATGTAAGTATTTTGATAGAATTTTGTATCTCATTTACATGATTTTCCTTGGGGTAAAATGCATTTGAGCATCCCAACGGAGAGGATTATTTGATTGGGTGCAGGATTTGAAGCAATAACGTGTCTGCGTTGATGACTTGAGTCACATCGTGACTTTTGACAGCTATACGAGGTGCAAATGTTTTCCAAGACTTGTGAATGATTGTCACTGAATGTTAAAAAATGATAATGCCACCTGTTTGTTAATAGATATAGATTAATAGATTTATGTTATACAGTTGAGAATAATTGAATGTTTTCCTGAACAAGCAAAGATAAATATTGTGTATACATATTACTGTCATACTTATATTTAATAATATTTATTTGTATCTTCACACTTGAATAAAAAGAGTTAAAATCTGAAAATAATCTTTCACACAATGGTGACCTAATAATTCTACTCACTTCCGATTACTTTTTACATTCAGGATGATAACCATGACTGACTGCAAAAAAAACATTTAAATTAATTATCATATTACACGCAAGATGATGAGAGTTGGAGTGCACCTCGTTTTTATGGTGTAAGCTATTTATTTGTGTTTATTTTTGTGACCTATTTTAATTTCCTGAGGACAAACGGGTGACCGATCTCCTCTAAAATCAATGGGCTTCTGACTGACTGCCGAAACTGCCACAGTTATTAAAAGTTTGAACTGTCTGGTGTCAAATTGATTCAGGAGTTATCTTGATAATGGACAGGGAACTTCGTTTCACTTCTCTCATAAAAAATGATATGTCCTTTTGCTGTATTTGGAACAATTCATAAACAAATTATTGTGACATTAAATGATATTTAACTTATTTAAAATCATACTTACAGTAGTCCTAAAAAATTAAATTGTAGTGTGAAAATTAGTCTCCTTTTATTCTACGACTTGTTTCCAAGATACGTAAGCATAAGTTTACGGATCGAATGTACGTCCACTATAATATTCCGATTCCCTATAAACCTTATAGCCATTCTTGCTTTTGTTATTCGTGTGCTATGTAGCGATATTGATGTGATGTGTGTAACTGCAAAATTTGAAATAATAATGAATTACAGGAGGAATCGATTTTTGAAAAAAAAGTTTCTGAATCAAATAATTGCTAGACGATAATCCACTATCACATGTTACAGTATCACATCCTGAAGTCAAAGTCACTCCAGGATAAATACATAGGTGCAGTCAGGGTTGTGCAAATGAAAATGTCCCGGGTTGTATGCCTGGCTAATTGAAAATGCCCAGAAAATACCTTACTCTGAAATTGTCCGGCATTTTGGATAATTTCGGAAGGCATTTTCGGCATATTGGGCATTTTGGCAAAAACGTATACACAATGACCATATTGACCATTATTGCTCCTTTAGCGTACTTAAAGGAATTCTTCATATATAGAATAATTAAATCCATCCAATTTTAGAAAATATTATTGTTGATTTTTTTTAAATATTTTTAATTTGCTTATTTCGTTAATTACGACCAGAGCAGCTTTCAAGTCAAGTTATTTTAGACAACTTGACTTGAACTTGACTTGAACTTGACTTGAACTTGACTTGAACTTGACTTGAACTTGACTTGAACTTGACTTGAACTTGACTTGAACTTGACTTGAACTTGACTTGAACTTGACTTGAACTTGACTTGAACTTGACTTGAACTTGACTTGAACTTGACTTGAACTTGACTTGAACTTGACTTGAACTTGACTTGAACTTGACTTGAACTTGACTTGAACTTGACTTGAACTTGACTTGAACTTGACTTGAACTTGACTTGAACTTGACTTGAACTTGACTTGAACTTGACTTGAACTTGAAACAATTGTCTAAGCAAGGTATCCGCACTTGTACTTGATGAATCAAGTTTCTCAAGCAACTTGAGTATTCAAGTACTCGATTTTCAAGTTCATTTTATTGAACTTGAACTTGATCGTAACTTGACGTTCAAGTTGGGCACATAACTTGACTTGAACGTGAACTTGTACTTGAACTTGATTATTCAAGTAATTTTTTCGTAAATGAATAAACAATACTAAAAATTTCGTCCACAACTATTATAGCTAATAATGGCTAGGTCGTGATTATGATAAACTAAACGGCATGCAGGTGATATTCTTTACGTTAAAATTGCTAAAAAATTCAAAATACTTGATCAAATAAATGTAAACATTGTAGTCCAATCTAATTGACTAATTTGCACTATTAAGAGTTTAGAAATCACATTACTGGCCTGTTCACATTAGTGTTGCACTCATCTGGCGAGTGTAACCAGCAGTTATATTCATAAATATTTGTCGTCGTTAATTTTATTTAACCAATGTTGATTTATAAGGTTGTTCGTCTGCTCCATCATGTTCAATATCAGCAAAAATTATTTTTACATGAAATAATAAATTATTCTTACACTTCTTCTTGGCTTCAGAACAGGTGAAGTAAACAATTACTTCATTTTTATAATGGAACAAGAACCCCGAGTATCAAGAAAATCTTTATAAAACAATAAGACGGAAATTTTAATTATTCAAAATTCAAAGTATGGAAACAGAACACAAGAATTATTCTCGACCACTGGCCATCGTGGGGGCGACTTTAATGTCGATGGAATGATAACAAATACAACGATGTCATTATTATGATGATTGACGCCCAATATTATTTTTAGTGGGATGCAATGATGCCACTAATTAGGCATTGCTTACATTGCTTTTCAGTGACAAAAGCTCAAGTTATACTCAAGTTTTATTTAAGTACTTCCACTCATTGTACTTGAACTTGACTTGATTTTACAATCAAGTAATAAATTATTAACTTGAACTTGATCGAACTTAAACTTGAAAATTCAAGTTAAAATTATAATTTCACTTGAACTTGATGTTCAAGTTTCAAGTTACAAAATTGTCTGCACTTGACTTGACTTGAACTTGATACGCACTTGAACTATTCAAGTTATACTTGAACTTGAACGTAGCTCTGATTATGACCAGTGGTTTTTAAGGATTTCAATTATCGCTAAAAAAATTTGAAACCGCAACAAAATTGCAAATATTCAACGCTATATATCGTTGCTGAAGAGGCAAAATGGTCTACGTGCAGGTTACTAGCAGTCTGCTTTATTGTGGCCTTCGCAATTAACAGTTTCTTCAATATTCTGGGACGAGTTTTTGAGGAGTCCAATGTGACAATTCAATATTGTCGGGGAATTGTCAATAAAATGTACTAATTTATACGATATATTATATATTGGACGCTTTCTGCTAAATGACATGCTATTTTTAAACGGTAATGATCTGGCAACAGTTTCTGATCCAGCAAATATTGTCTCTAACTCACTTACACTTGAAAATTGGTTAGTCAGCGCAAGGTTTGAAAATTTTATTTACCTACCTTTGTTTCCAACCTGAACTGCCCATGGTTGCACAATAAAAATGCCCTGGCTTTTATGTCTGCCCACCTGAAAATTCCGTGAAAATTCCTTACTCTGAAAATTTTGGCCATTTTCGGGGTATTGGTCATTTTGGTAGAAACATATACACTATGACAATTATTGCTCGGTCAAGTTTTTCATAGCATAATCAAACCCACCCAGTTTTAGAAAATTTTATTGTTGATTTTTAAAAATATTTTATAATTCGACTACTTCGTAACTTATGGCCAGTGGTTTAGTTTTCAAGGATTTCAAGAATCCTCAGAATAAGTTCTTGAATTGTGATAATGGCATGTAAAAAAATAAAAACTATTCGCTCGATGATTTTAGGATTTTACAGTCATTAAGTGTATAAGATGCAGCGGTTATAAAATTTTTCAAAGCTTGGAGTGCAGCAAATCTTGTGTCGAATTTGAAAATTGCATTTCATCAACCCTAGTAAAATATTGTAATCGAAGGAGTCAAAAATGTAACAATAAATGTATTTTGATGATGACGAGTTTTAAAGCTCACAATTGTGTTTTTTATCTATTAACACCCATTTAATCTTTTTGTGCTGCATCTTTGCACCACAATGTTTGCTCACAAAGTTTAAATACTTGGAGACACTGAGAAAACGATTTCTTACAACAATATAAATAAATAAAATATTATAATTTATTGTTTTTCATAAATTGGGTACATCAGATATAATAAAATATTTCAACGTTTGGAGCCTTTGCAGGAAATTTTGTATCGCCTTTGAAAATTGCGTTTCATCCACCCTAGTAAAATTTGTATTGCTAGGAGTCAAAAATGTAACAATAAACACATTAAGATGTTGACGAGTTTTGATACTCACAAACCATGACCGGTGTTTTATGTAGCTATATTATTTACAGTAATCGTTTTGCTTTGCATTTTTGCGCAAATTTACTTGCTCCCGAAGTCTAAATATTTAGAGACACGTTGTGAAAACGATTTCTTACAATAATATAAATAAAATAGAATTATTATTTTTTCATAACGCTGTCTATATCAGCTTGCAACATACGTGCCTGGTGATTTAGTATACACACTTAGTAGGTATAAAGGTAAAAAATTTGAGCGAATATGCCGAAAATGCCTGCCCTAGGCTTAATATAATCAAAATGCCCAAAGTGCCTTAAATGTTCAAAATGCCATGGCATTTTGTGCAGGCATAATACCAAAAATGACATGGCATTTTCAATTGTGCGTCGTGCGACCCTAAACCTGCCTCACTTTTTTAATTCTTTTGGGCCAAATCATTTCCATTATTTTGAAACATTGTATATGCAATAATATGCATGTGGATTATACTTAGGTTAGTAATTCAAAACTGTTGACCGTACTCCTCGAGCAAACGGCACTGCGATTATAACATAATAGCTTACATACCGGATAGTACAACTCGAGGTTGGGGCATACTTCGAAAAGCAGCGCAGTTTCGGTAACAAAATACAAAAACGGATAAACTGTACGAAACGACAAATTTACTTTCGATGCTCTTTCAATAAAATATATGATACGGAAATTTGTTCGTTTATATGATTTGAATGTCATCCCTACAATAAATAAATAAAAATATTACTAATTACCGCGTACTACAGTATTTGACAGCGAAATTTACTTTTCTACCGTTGTAGAGGGGTTGTAGATGGAAAACCTAAAGAAACATACATGCGGGACCAAAAAACTGAGCCAAACCGAAAATAACGTCGCAATAAGGCAGATTACGTTCAAAAGTGAAAACGATTATTTTGTAAACACGTTGTAGGGGAAAATCTCAGTCGTCTATGCAAAATAAGGGAGCGACAGCCAATTCGTCCTCATAGAAAACAAAAAACCTTTAATGGTGAAACAGTTTTACAGCCATCTTCTGGGTCAAGGACATTGATTGCATGGATGACTCAATTGCAATTACAAGTTATGAACTCCTTATGGTATATACATATGTACTCAATTTCCAAAACTGTAATCGAAAATCCAGTTTCATATCAGCACGTTAACCAAAACAAAAAAGCAAATTTATCCTAATCTAATGATTATAAAAGCACCACGAGAATCCACAATTCTGGCAGTTTTAAATACAGTCACTTACAAAAGCAAAACGCTCACAAATTTTAACTGCCCATGATCATGTTGTCATTTTATGCAATTTACCCAGAAACGCTGAATATTAGACTGCAATATGGATGTGTATAAATGTAAGAATTCCCTCTTGTCCTGTAGTATGAGGATGTATAAATATGTCATTACGAAGTTCTGAGACTTAGCACTTAAAAATATACATACAAGAAGTGATTGATCCCTCCCAATGACGTGGATTCAGTTGAATTTGTAATAAAAGTAAAACAACAATAAGTACCAAAACCTGTAAAACTTATACGGGCTTTAATTTCAATGATTCATCATTTCATTGATTGAACATATACATATTTCGTGCCTGCTCAGGACTAGAACATTTTTCCACTTGTAAATCTTTCCACCATGTCATTGCACCACTTGGGTTGGTCCAAAATGGCCCAGAAACCGGCATTCCTTAACATGACATGATGGAGGTTACCAGCTGATTTAACATATCCTGCATTTTCCAGATCTTCCGCGGTGCTTTCTGAAACTGCTCATTTCCTTTCCAATCCAATGCCTTCAGAGTTCTCTCCTGCCCCAGTCGAGGTACCAGAAAATCGAATTGTGGTGTGTAAATTAAAACATTTACCCCTTTATCCAACATCCTTGCGAATGACTCCACGTCAGAGTGACCAATGTCCGAATAAAACTTGTAAAAGGCTTTTGTATTGAATAATTCAAATTTATGAAGCCCAACATGGAGGTAATTATGAACTTCCTTAGAATCAATGAATCTTGTAAAACGTGAGATCCCTTCTGGAGTATTTGATTGTAATATGCTGTGAACATCTGTAAACCCTGTTGTCGTGTAAGTCAAAGTTCCGGGACCAAAGTGAATTTTTAATATTTGCTGCGGAAAAAGCAAGTCACTATGTAGTTTATTCTACATTAAGGCATAAATCATGTGCATAAAATACAGAAACTTACTTCAGCAGCCTCCACATCCTTTTTCTGATCCAATAACTCGGTCAACTTTTTTTCTTCAACTGCAAAAATTTCGGATTGATTTTCATCGATAAGACCCATTTGAAGGAGGACATCACTACATTTGATTGCCAGTTTTGGGTTTAACCATGGTGAACCAATGATGACGCCTTTAATGTTGAACGGAAAATTGTCACTTCTCCCCTTTTCTTCAAACGTCTCCACCATTTTGGGTATAACTCGTCCTAATTTTATTACCGTGTGCAAACAAAATTAGCTCCATAAAATGCTAAGAAAGGATTCACGATACCGTGCATGGCAACTTATTGTCCATTTTGCTACTGAAAAAGAATAGCACTAGGAATAGAAAGGGATTAAGCAACATATGAACATGTATGTATGTCTTCTGACCTGCGTATGATGCACCAGTAAAGTACAAATCTCTTGATTGATACTCTGGAAAGAGAGTGTATATTTGTTTCATGGCTTCGTATACTTGCTCGTCCTCTTCCTGTGACGATCATGCCAATCCCTCTTCATTGTCCGTGAAGCTGAATCCTGAAAACGGTTCATTTTTAAAATATCACAAGTAACATTTCAGTATTTCAGATCGTCATTTTGCAACGTCATTTCAATAAAAATTATAATTTGTTAAAAATTATTTGTCTTGTATTTTACCCGATCCAACCGGACTATCAATATATATGAGCGTATGGGTTTTCGCCCAGGTATAATTTTGTTCTTTCAACTCCAGGTTGTCATCTAAAGTGAAGGGACCATTTTCGAGACATTTTCGACCATTCCCTGCAATAACGAAATCCCTGGAATGCTGTTCACTACTAATATAACAGAAGATGTGTCTGGATTTTCCTGCGGAAAAGAGAAGATTCACTGAAACCCAATTCGATTTAAAATGATACACACTGTAATATAAATTATAGTTGAATTATTACAATTGCTGGGAATAGCCAAAAGAACAAATTAGAATTGCAGGTCTCATTGATGGTCAAGTAACCGCTGTAGCTGGTCATTGGCTTGTTTAAAGAAGATTTGATATGAGAGAGTTTTATATTATCGGTCGCCATTTCTTTCGCTTTGGCTAAATTTCCCTCCCGTATCAACGGGGTTAGAATCAATTCTTCAACAGCAGTTGTGAATGTTAATAAGGCTATGAGAAGGGTGAAGATTTTGGAAGGAACCATCTTGTCCAAGGTATAGTTAAATTGAAATTGTAATAAAAAGTTTTAGTATTTTACACTCGTAAAAAGTATTCTTCTATAAGCTCGGCTATTTTTGGAACTGCAAATATAGATACTTGTAAATATAATTAATGAAATGAAATGCTGCTGTTATATTCTCCTGGGTGTACTATTATGCGCATCCTTATATACAGTGATAGGAAAATTAATTGGAAGAAAAATTCAATTTTTATCCAGACTAATATGGGAAATGTTTCCCAGGACCGGTCATATAAGATTTACGAAGATATTCTGATAAGAAAAACATGCTCTAGTTATTATTATAACGAACTATTTTAATGCGGCTCAATGAATAGGTCGTTACTAAAAATAGCCGTGGAGAATCAAGTTTGACTCCAAAACTAAAAATGCTTATATGTTGATTGTCACTATAAGGGAGTGATGGGGCTATCAATCTTTTTGTACTTAGTGGAGTGTTTCCTCTTAGGTATAGTTATAGATGTGTGTCAGTTTAAATCACTTTAAAATCTTGAGAACTGAATGACACGAGTATTCCATTCCTGTATTTTTTTAAGCATTGGGCTCTCACAGATTCTAGAATGTCATCTAGATTAATTAAGAAAGTTTCAGTGGATTGCTTTTTCCACATCGAGATAAAGACAACTTCACAGAACGTATTTTTAACTTGAAGCACCCAACTGAATTTTGAATTGACACTTTAACATTTGGTTGGCTTTCTATGTAACCGTAGGTTCTGGTGGCACACGGCTCTGAGTCCGATTTGGGATTAAGCCATGGAAAAGTCCCAGCCCGGTTTGGGATTTGCAGGACGGTTGTACGTCACATATCAGACATATTCGAATAGTGTCGTAGGCTTTACAAGCGGAATTTACTGAATAGCTAGTGGCATACCCCTTTCCTTCATTTTGGGACATTAATAGGGGTCAGGCCTGCCTAATTGCAAATATGTTAGCATAATAGTGTAAAGTGGGAAGCATGGTTTATCCAAGTGACAAAATTATAAAACGTTTCAAGTATGGATGTATCCTGTATTGTGTGTAACTTTTATAGACTTTAAAAAGTTCTTAAAACACATTTGTTGCAGATATCAATATTCACTATTCTAAACTTTGACATCGGTATATTTATCTTAGCGCACCATTGGAGTCTCTCCTAAAAATTTTAATACTAAAATTTTTAAATATTCATTAAACATGCATTGATGTAGTCCAAATATACTCAAAAGCAACCAGCAATTATATCGGAGTCTGCGGAGACTTATGGGATAGATACAATTATTTACTTTAATGTATTTTGGTCTGAAAGTGACAGAAAGCCTTTGATAATTGAAATTGTTGGGTCAAGGATTCGGAAGTCATTCAATAATCCATTTTTTGGAGGGTCGAATACAGTCCCTTTTTTTGTTTCAAAAAATAATCCTAGACACTGCGCGGATCTGTGGGTCAAAGCATCGTTATAACAAATAAACTATTGTTACGACATAATGATGTTGAGACACTGACATGAAGTCATTCTTTGTAATGTGCATGATAATCAAATAGTATTTGGTATGATCCATCGGATATTGTGTAATCATGTAAGTAAGAATAAGCTGACTCTGCATTACTATAATCATATATAAATGAGAGAACTTGTGTGAGAGGAAGAATCAGATCCGATATAATAAAGCTAACTCTTGAATGAGAACAAGCTACGGAGAGATGAGCGTTAGCCTCATCTCTCACATACAGTACATCATTTGATCCCGTACTCATCTCACAGCCAGCGAGCCCCATTCCCCAAAACCCCTATCCCCCATAACATGGAGGAGGTGCGCGGGCCCCCCGAACTTCTTAGTTCGGCCGTATTAAATTTTTGAAAAGTTCGCGAAAAAGTTAAAAAAAATGGCAGTTAAGCCATCACTTTGCCATATAATTGGCGCCAGTGAAGACCAATTACCTGGGCTCATCAACGATTGCATCATTAGGCTCGAAAAATCTTTTGTGAAAAACGATATCAGTGAACCTGAGAAAATTAAAAGTTTAGAGTCATATTTTGACAGATTCAGCGAGTTTGACCAGATATTGTGTGAATATCATGAGATTGTTTTTCAGTGCCACATTTCTCCTAACTACAACGGTTTACGTGAATGGCTTTTAACCTACTACGACACATTTGGGATTGCCGACGAAATTTTGTGTGAAGTTTCTAATGAACAGAACCGACTCTCTGAATTACCAGAAGAAGTATCTACAGATTTACCGAATACTGTGAGTGCCAGCACAGAAGATGCGACTCATGCACGTATTGAACCGCCGAAGAAAATTGTCCAGCCGAAGCGACAATGCAACTCAGTTTTACAGAAGCAGCCAAAGTCGGTCAAGAAGCTACGAAGAGCCATACCAAAGGTACGTCCACATCTCAGAAAAAATTGCAGCCATCAACGTAAAGCAGCTAAAGAGGTCACCTCATCACGTAAGAATTGGAAGCGCCCTGATGTCAAAAAAGGATCAGCCCATGTAAGTCAAACTTTTGGCAAAATTTTTAATCATCCATTCAAGAGCTCCAGTATGCATCATCCCAATGAGCATTCAAGATTGTGTCATCATATGAAAATTCCTAACATTGGAATCATTGCCCGAGATTCACCCCGTAAATTGCTGAGGACGAAGCCCCGTGTGAAGTTCAAAAATTTCATCAATTCTCGTTCAACGCCTATGTCCACGACCTGGTATGCTGACAACGACCTTAACTTGAATTTTTAAAGTGTCAACAGTTTTGCCCATGCACCACAATGTAATTTGACCCCTTGTTTATAGTTTTGTCGGGACGACAATTGTTTAAATACAGAGAGAGATATGCATTGAATGATTCATGTTTAAAATTATTTTTTGATTATTACTTATAAGAAATTTAGTATGTAATTATATTTATGATTCTGTGCAAATTGAAATGGTATAAGATCTTGCTACTATTTGTTTATATGATTTAAAATGATGCGGACATCATTTACTGTCCGAGGGGAATGTTACGACATAATGATGTTGAGACACTGACATGAAGTCATTCTTTGTAATGTGCATGATAATCAAATAGTATTTGGTATGATCCATCGGATATTGTGTAATCATGTAAGTAAGAATAAGCTGACTCTGCATTACTATAATCATATATAAATGAGAGAACTTGTGTGAGAGGAAGAATCAGATCCGATATAATAAAGCTAACTCTTGAATGAGAACAAGCTACGGAGAGATGAGCGTTAGCCTCATCTCTCACATACAGTACATCATTTGATCCCGTACTCATCTCACAGCCAGCGAGCCCCATTCCCCAAAACCCCTATCCCCCATAACACTATAAACAAATAGACATATACGCATAACTTCGGGCTTGAATGATCAAAGCCAGAAATATAATTTGTTTATTTACTACATTTTCTTGGACACGCTAACTTAAAGGAACCCAGAGGTGAAACAACTTGCAGAAGCCCTGCAAGTATACTTACATATAGATACATATGTCAAAGATGAAAATGTATACATTTGTTAAATGTGCAAATCAAGATTCACTGCAAATCCCAATGTCCGTGCATACTTTTATGAGCTGGAAGGGAGCAAATGATTTGTGTTCCACGCTATGCACGTGTAACTTACATACGTCAGACTTTTCCAATCATCCTCAGTAGAATGCTCAATTCCACCTCCTTGAAAATATACATGAGCTATACAATTTATGCTTACAAGACTCCAGTTTGAAGACATGAGAGTGTAATGTGAATGATAAAGTGCCGTATCCGTTCCTGTATCCATTCCTACTCTGTGTGCATATAATTTCTTTGTGAATATTCTGTTAAAAATCGCAAACCCATCGTGGGTGTGGATGCATGTGCAAAGCGTACACATATACACTTGTATTCTTGTATTGGAAATGCAAGCTACAATATCTGTATTACGTACTGCACTTGCAAGGACGAAACTATTGAAGGACATCTGTTTTCTAAGTTTTGGTACCCACGTCTAACGTGTACTTTACTCTGATGTCTGAAAAACTATATTATTTTTTTTATTTTTGACAAATAAAATTTTGATTATTCGAGTACGAAATGAAGAAAGTATTTTATTGATTGAAGCATTATTGTTTGAATTCATAAAATATCAAAATAACCGTCCAAGGAAAATGACAATATAGATTGTGGCACAAATAGTATCTATGTGATTGTTATTACATAATTCATTAGATTAAATTTGCAAGTTACTGATATATTACCATCTTTGGAATTCATACCTATACAAAAGACTATTTTAGAGCTAATAACCCATTACAAATCATCATTACAGCCATCATTACAGGGCATGAGTATTATGCTTCACCAGTGCTGCGATCGGGTCAAGTAATTTCAAAACTTGACCATGAACTTGACGTGACCACGAAACTTCAAGTAATTTTCAAGACACAACCTGAACTTGATAACTCGCGTTCGTGTAATTACTTGGCTTGTCAAGTTCAAGTAATCAAGTAACTTTTGTAAGACCCGAACTTGATCAAGTAGTTAAAGTTCCAAACTTGACTTGAACTTGACTTGACCATGACTTGAACGCGACTTGAACTTGATAATTCAAGTAAAGTATCACAAAAAATAAAACATGGCCACAATAACTTGTCGAACTTGCAACGGCAAATTATTTCCTTCAGACTGAAAACCAAAACGCATTCAGAAAACAATTTTACTACAATTTTTTATTTAAAACCATTTGAGGACATCTTTGAGCGTATACTAAATACTGTAAAAGTCCGATATAATTGGCCATACAATTTATAAAAGGAATTTCCCTTAAAAAACGGTTAAAGCATTGTGTAAATGAAAGTTGGGGTCAAACAAATGCATCCCCCTGATATCGATACATTCCTTGTAAACTGAGCCCTTATAACGAACTTTCACTGTATATCTGACGAGTTTTACATGGTGTCAAGTTTTATGTAATGTTCATATACAGTATACATATAATTACATATTTGAGTATTAGCAGTACTCTTAATTTAATATTTCATAAACTTGTATTTACTTATTTATTAAACGCTTTTTGTAAATGGTCATTGAAGCTCGTTTTATATTGAAATTTATTTACATAAGTTGAAACTAATAATTCTAAGCAACAGTATGAATTATCAAGACAATTCTTTCATTTCGTGGAGAGGCTGCTGCAACAACTAACAATGAGCAATGTCTGGTAAACAAGACCTTCATAAAACGGACTGATTTTGAATTTTGTCCTTTGATTTATGACATGTGCTAACAAAAAACCCTAAACACGACATGAAAATGGACTGTGTTTTTGAAATTGCTTCCGTCCTTTATGGCATGCGCAATTTAAAATTACTTGAACTTGACCATGAAATCTCAAGTTCATGGTCAAGTTTTTTCTTTCCATTACTTGACCCTGAACTTGACTTGAGGTTCAAGTAAATTTCCCTTACTTGTACTTGAACCTGAGTTGTCTTAAAATGTCATGGTCAAGCCGAGTACGTACTTGAACTTGACCCGAAAGATTCAAGTAAAAAAACTGGCCTACTTGAACTTGACCCGAACTTGAACTTGACTTGAAAACTCAAGTATTACTTGAACTTGTCCGCAGCACTGTGCTTCACAGCTCGGGACATATTTTTTAGTACGCTTCCCCCAACCTTCCTTGGGCCCATGGTCGATACTCAGTACGGAGGATTTAAAATCGTTTCTGGAATGATATATTTTGCGGCGTAATATCCTAAGAGGACCCAACAATACTGTATATTCACAAGTTTGGCAATAATTCAACTATCACGTCATTGTAAATTACTGTAGACGTCGAGGAATGATAGTTATCACCCAAAAGTTGTCGTGGAGGCTACAGGGTTGGCCAAATAAAAATTCTCTACTCTCAAATCACTCAAAAAGTTTGCATATGTCTCGTTATCGAATGATTTATTACCCACGGCTCCTCCCGTACAAAATTGACCCATCCATACGAGCGAAAATCGTATCGCAATGTTTTTCCATTTTTCCCTTGCGAGAGCAAAGGATATCTAGATCAATCGATTTCTATCGCATTGGAAAAACATTGCGATACGATTTGCGCGCCAAGGGTGCCACGAGCAGCCGTCCAGCACCTATACGGCCCAGTCTTTCAAATCAGAAGATAAAATTATTTAAAACAATTATTAAAGCAAAATTAAATTTAAAAAAAAATAATTTTATCGTACGTTAGTTTACACTTTTACTAGGGTTGTGCAGCTATAGCTATTGCATACAACTATTACCTGCCTTCCGTATTTACATTTCCCTCGCTGAGCCAGCAATATTGCTGGCTGTGCAGTGCTCGTTTAACTTATTTAAAATCCAACTTAGTCCCACTAAATTAAATTTTAGAGTGAAAATTAGTCTCTGTTTACTCTACGACTTGTTTGCAAGATGCGTAGGCATTAGTTTACGGATCGAATGTACGTCCATTATAATATTCCGATTCTCTATACACCTTGACCATTCTTGCTTTTATTGTCATTCGTATGCTATGTAGCGATATTGATGCGATGTGTACCTACAAACTTTGAAATAATAATAATTATTATTATCCTATAATTATTACAGGAGGAATAAAGTTTTGAAAAATAGTTTCCGAATAAAATAATTGCTAGACAATAATCAACTATCACATACATACGTTACAGTATCACACACCCTGAGGTCAAAGTTTCTCCAAGATAAACACATAGGTGAAGTCAGGGTTGTGCAAAAAAAAAATGCCATGGGTTTTATGCACGACCACCTGAAAATGCCCGGCATTTTGGACAATTTCGGCAGGCATTTTCGGTAGATTGGGCATTTTGACAGAAATGTATATACAATGACCATTATTGAACTTTTAGCGTACATAAAGGCATTTTTGATAACATAATCAAACCCATTCAGTTTTAGAAAATATTATTGTTGATTTTTTAAAATATTTTTAATTTGCCTAATTCGTTACTTATTGCAGTGGTTTTTAAGAATTTAAATTTTATTATCCTTAAAAAATTGTGAAACACAAAGTTTGCAAGCATTCAACACTATACAGTCCTGAAGAGGCAAAACGGTCTAAGTGCTATACAAAAGTATTTGCACCTAGACCATTTTGCCTCTTCAGAGACGATATATTACAGTCAGCTCACTCCATATCGGTTAAGGGACCGGCAGGATTTATTCCTTAAAAACATTCCTTATAAGCAGATGTATGTATGTATATATACAAAGTCAGTATAGTCATATACATACATTGTATAGATATGGTAATCGGGAGTGCAAATCCCAATCCCTTATATCCAACAATACCTTATAAGGGTATCCCTTATTGGGAGAGTTTACTGTATTAAAAACTGGGGTTTGAAAAGAACAATTTGCACACTGCTTGTATAAGTTTCTGTATAAGAATTTTGATGATGGCTTGTAAAAAATAGAAAATAATCTCTAGATGATTTTCAGATTTTACAGTCATTTGGTGCATATGCATATGATACAGCGGTTATACAATTTTTCAAAACTTGGAGCTTGCGCAGCAAATCATGTGTCAAATTTGAAAATTACTTTTTAGCAGCCCTAGTAAATTATTGTAATCCAAGGAGTCAAAACTGTATTAATAAATGAATGATGATAACGAGTTTTGCAGCTCACAAACGATGGTGTTTTTAATCTATTAACAACTATTTATTTTTTTTGTGTTGGATCTTTGCAACAATATGTTTGCTCACAAAGTCTAAATAGTTGGAGACACCGAGGAAACGAATTCTTACAACAATATAAACAAAATATAATAAATTATTGTTTTTTCATAAAGTTGTCTATATCAACTTGAAACATACTGCTTTGTGATTTAGTATGCCAAATTAGTAGGTAGCTAAACCCACATATCAAAAACATTTGAACAAATATGCCAAAAATGCCTATCCTAATCTGAATATGCCGAAAATGCCATGACATTTACAATTGTACAACCCTGGGTGCAGTAAGTGCATTAAGTCAAGTTCCAGCCCCGTAATTACATACTCATAATTATACATAGTTACACATAATTACGTATATGTAATTATATTCTGAATGACTTTTGCTGACCGCTGTACATTAAAGAGATACATTGACTTCGTTCTTAATTCTATGCACGCAATCATGCAACTTTTGCCTGCAGAACCCCAAAACAAATTTAAATTGGATTTCCTTAAATTCCGTCAACCTTCCTTCGGCTTGCTCAGTATTCTTAAATTATAGCAAGCAGATTCTTATGGTGGAAAATCATTTGGTTGTAAGAGTATGAATAATATACAAACACCCAAATTGAATTAGAGAATTCCTAATTAGTTACACTGGCACTGTAAATATCTACTGTAAAGCCAAATAATCAAGTTTGCAGCGGGTGTAACCAAAATACCCAAAGAACTTTGTCTAAGTGAACTATTCGTAAAGATTGTAAAAAGTGGAACAAGATTTGCTGAGTTTAAAATCAACCTCGGATTACTATGGCTAATAAAAATGAGATTCAGCTAATTACAGGGAAAATTGTAATTAAAATTCCTGAACTTCAGGTAAGAAATGCGTAGATATGTATAGACACATTTAGGTATATAGATATATATATATGTATTATATATATATAAATATATATATATATTTTATAATACACATACACAGGAAAACATTTTGCAATCATGTATTGCACAAGAAGTTTTATATTCCTTTTATCCCTTTCTAGCAATTAGGCATTGTAAGCAAATTACCCAGTTTTAATTGAATCTTTCAGCACATCTTTATAATAGGAGAAAAGGGAATAAAATTAATACTAGTATTTAAAATTTAAATTAATAATAATTAATAAATACTAATTAATAATTGCAATATTTAAAATATTTTTTTTAATATTGCAAAAAAAATTATCCTAAAGACATTAGCAGCAGTTTCATTTGAACCCAATGTCGTCTTCCTGAGTGAACATGAATTGGGCTAAAGGGTTTTAAATAAAATTATATTTTTTTTCTGGTTTTCAAAAAATAAGATATTATTTGGTTTACATACATATATTCCTGGTGTTTACGGGTGTAAATGTTGACTCGGGAAGATGATAATGAAAATAATTCCCCGTGAAACTGGCTACTGACACAGCGCTTCGAAATATTTTTGTGAAAGCATGGCCGCGCTTTAAAAAATTGTTGATTCAGAAATTCCTCCATTCCCGCATCTGTGGTTGTGAAGTTCAATTTCCCCGTACTGTTTGTTCAAATCATGCCCAAAATCCTCAACGTCGAGACTAATGCTCCATATAAAACTAATGAAATTTCCTACAACCTAATGTAAAAACATTTTTTAAAAATGAAATTTAAGTAAATATTTTAAAACTTAAAATTTTGATTTTTCAAAACAAAAATCCCTAACTTTGCTCCTCGTCTCTCAATGTTGTACCACAGTTTTTAAACTACAAGGTTGAAACAAATTTTGAAAGATCTTAAAGAAAATTTGGTACAAACTGGGGGAATCGTATAATTTTTACCGCGTCCCTCTATAAATGCTGATGGGGGAGAAAATGTTTTGCCGGACTCTGTATATTTAGACTTTAAAACTAATAATACTAACAAATTGAAAATGTTAATGTTGGATTCATGTTTTGGATGCTTATACTGCTGGATCATGCTGGATAATTATTACAGGAAGTTCAAATGTGTACTCTGTGGGATGACCAAACAGTAGTCATAACCTACTTCCGCAGATTTGGATGAATATTGTGTCGGCAAGGGGCGGCGGATTTAAGCAAAATCGCACCCTTGCTTCGAGCTCACAATATTCGACTGATTGGGATTGGCCTGGAAAAAACTGGCTATCAGGAATTTCTGGACGGGGATTATTTTGATGGAGAGGTTTATTTGGATCTGAAGCACGAGCAGTACCAAGCTTTGGGCTACAAGAAATACAACGTATTTAACATATTAAAGGACATTTGTTTCAATAAAGACACGTTGCGGACGGCCTGGAAAGTAAGTTAAAATACATTTCCAATGGTCTCTTCTTCATTTCAAAAGAAAATCAAAATTGTTAAAATTCATTTTTAGGGTTGGAGAAGCAGCGTGAGGCACAACTGGGCCGGGAATGGATTCCTGACCGGAGGAACCATCATAATTGAAAAGGGAGGTGAGAATGTTATTCTCTCATACAAAATGAAAGGACTGGCTGATCATTTGAAAAATGAAACAATTCTTGAGGCTCTAAACATACATAAGGAAGAGCTCAATTCCGAAACTAAGCCTCTGAGTGATATCGATCCCAAAATAAGAAAAAGAACTTGTGATGAGAATGTTTGCCAACTGTAACCCCACAAAACTTATAGAAATGCTCTTTGAACTGAATCCTACTACTTACACAGCAACATATAGCCCGTATGCATACAGTAGATACATAGCTGTCACAAACTAGGTTTTGATGATTGCATTATTTTCAAATATTGGACTAATTATCCAGTTTTTTCTCAATTCTATGATTTTCCTGAGGTAAAATGCTTCGCACTCTTTAGGAAAGGATTTAATTTGATTGAGTTCATTTTCATTCATTTTTTTCATCCCTCTGTCACTCTCTATCTAAGTACATAACTGTTAATTATAAATTCAAAGTACGTATAAAAAGCCTGCAACATTGCACCAGGTAGTAAACCCCTCATGAAAAACTTGACCCATTATTCATTTGCTTATAAACCTACGATCCTACGTTGTATTAAATGCAAACCTTATGGGTGCATTTTACTGAAAAGGAATAATTTGAATATTTAAAAAGATTTAACATTATTACACATGCGTACATAATTACATAGGTGAAGAAAACTGGTATAATTTTGTATTGTATTTTTAATGTTTTTGCTTTCCTTTACTATGTCATCATACTCCCATTTTCCTTATTTGAAAATTAAACGAAGTGTAGATATTAAAAATGTGGATTACTGTACACTCGAAGCTGTTTTCTTCACATAGTATATGTATACCCTGCTAAACGGAGAGTTTCACAATATCTATTGCTATTTTCCTAGGACGTCAACATTGATGAAGTGCTTGCGTGTTATTTTCTTTTTTGAGTAGTTAGGAATTTTAGAAAACGTGATTTCAACGCAGGGTAAGATAACCCATGGAGTCCCATTGTTTAAAATAATTTGCTATCGGGCCAATTGAACAAAGTGATTACGTTGCGTGTTATCCCCAAGGTCCTGGAAAATAAGTACTTACGTGAATAATTAATATTGTGCAATAAATTCCCTCGAAATTATTATTCCTTAGACGAGCCCATGCAAATATGGGATTTATATGAGTATAAACCTTGACTTGATCTACAATCTACCTCTTTGAAACATGATCATTTACTATGTGTATTGTTGTATCATTGTCCTCTGTTCTCAACCTCTTATGAGTTGGTCATGGCAGGGGGGATACTTATACTTACACTGGATCGTGTGAGCGTGAGATTTTTGTTGTTGAAAACACACCGGGCAAAACCCATTGTGTATTCAATAACCTATGATTTTCTAAATTCCAGAGGGATTCCCATTGTTTTTCACTGCTCCATGTAACACAAAATGATTGGAACCATATCAAAAGAGCTGGAGGTGCAATAGTACTTTTAAGGATGTAAATACTACTGTTACAGTACTAGCCTACTACAGGTTTTGCTATTTGTTTTAAAAAAAAAACATCGAACAGCCCTCTGAGGAACGTGACATAAAATTCAACCCTTCGGCTGCATTTCTCAATGAAGTCTTTCCTCTTTTTTTTTATCGGAAATGCAAATTTTCCAGCTGAGTTTCATCATGAGTTAGTATAGCTCGAGTATGAGTTGTTATTATTGAGTAATTTATAATTAGTAAACAACCGCATGACAAATCCTAAGGGAGGTGGACATTGTCTCTTATAATTGTGTAAGCACTGATTAGGTGTAATTAGATAAATGTAACCTCGAATTTCCTGAAGTTAAAATCAGCGCTCCCGGACTACAGTACACAGTGTGATTACATGCATATTTCCTATTTTCTCCTTTATGTACATACATTTTTATATAATCGTCACTGAATAGCATGATCTAGTCTGCTAGCTGAATGTGAACATTTTATTGATATTGAAACACATTAGATAAAATCAGATCGTGAATTCTCCTTGCCGATTATACTTATTTGGTCGAGGTAAATTTAGGGCGTATCAATTTATCGGAACAGAATATACATAAGAAAGATACTGCTGCTGTTAGGGATATTCCAGTAGACTGTGAAGCACTAGAGTAAAAGGTCTAGTATAGTTTACTTAAGTCTGGTAATATTACTTGGAAACTAATTCCTCCGCATCTTGAACCACCATGGCAAATAGTAAAAACGAGATTGACGCCATTCGAGGCAAAACTGTATTGAAAATTCCAGAGTTACAGGTAAGAATTATCAGTATTTTTTCATTAGTGCTTAAAATGCTAAAATTCAGATAATTCAAATAACTGAATTCTGAAGATGGACTCTCAAATTATTCTAGGAGGTACAAATGTCCTCCCTGTGGGTGGACCAAACTGTGGTCATCACTTACTTTCGAAGGTTCGGATGAATATTGTGCCGGCAAGGAGCGTTTGAATTAAGCAAAATCGCACCCTTGCTCCGTGCACATAACATTCGACTTATTGGGATAGGCTTGGAAGAGATTGGCTACCAGGAATTTCTGGACGGGAAATTTTTCGACGGGGAAATCTTTTTAGACACTAAACATGAGCAGTACCAGGCTTTGGGGTACAAGAAATTTAACCTTTGCAATATTTGGTGTGCCATGCGTTGTTGTAGTGCCGACTCGAAGATGGTTGCGGATGAGGTAAGGTTTTTCGCTGATTGTAAGAGGAGAGTAAATGTCAAATAGTATGACCGTGGAGTGATTTTGTATTTTTAGTTTCATAAAATCTTCGTTTGTTTTTAAATTAAAGGGAAAGAAAAATAACGTTGGACATAACTGGAAAGGGAATGGATTCCTGACAGGTGGGACGCTCATAATTGAGAAGGGTGGGCGGAATGTGATTTTATCTTACAAAATGCAAGCGCTTGCTGATCATCTGGAAAATTCAAAAATCCTAAAAGCTTTGAATATCGATGAGAATTCGGTCATTACCCCGACCCAGTCCGTAATTACCACTCAGCCCATTTGTGTGGATGATGTTTGCACGCGAAAATAGTTGTTATGATCGTTTAAGTGCAAAAAGCAGAATTTAAGAAGACAAAAAAATATTTTACAGTAACAAAAATCTGGTTGAATTATTACTGATATTTTTTAATTATATTAAGGGACAATATCAGAACGGGGACTTATGTTTGAATATATTTGAAAATATATATTCGGGCGATGTACTATCTGTGTCGTTTAAAAAAACGCAGCATTGGACTATTTGATTAATTTTTAGTCGTCCAAGTATGTAACATAAGTTTGTATGTATATGTATGTATGTATCACATTTGTGACTAGATTTTCTAGAATTTTAAGTAGCAGGGCTACCAACAAGATTTCTGTCATCGAAGGTCACCGTGTGACTTTTCTTAAGGTAAAATGTTTCGGACATCCATAAGGAAATGATGATTAAGTTGGTGACATGAACATGACAGAAAATTTAAATGTTTTCGGTGGCCATTATTATAATACTCATTTATTGAAGATATATGTAATCAATAATGCTTCTAGATCGCAACGGAAATTTCATTTCTTATGCAAACCTATCGGCAGCAACCCCAGTCACTCGAAATGTATAGGATCCTACATGTAAAATCTATAGGATAAAAGTATCAGATCTGCGGACGATATCTCAAACGATTTTCTTACAGGATCCTATACTATCCCATAGTTACTAATCCCAACCTCGCATGGGATTTTCTCTAGCTTGTCCTATAGTTGAAAATTTATTATTATCTTATGCGCTTCTCTACTTTTACTCCATTTTCCTCCAAAATTAAAACTACATAACCATCTTTACTACAGTTAGCTTAATTTTTAGACAATTATAAATATTCTAAATATTTACAATTGTGTAAACAATTAAGCTAACTGCCATTAACGTTTTCATACATATACATCTCCTCAAATTGTCAATAGTAATACACCCTACACTGCAGTTCTATGTAGAAATAACATGTAACACTACAAAATAAAATGGAGTATGGAGATAAGCCCTCCGACATTTTCCCTCCGTACATAATCCCTCCGGTGATAAGCCCTCCGGATATATTCCCTCCTGTAGTTGGAGATTATCCCTCCGTCGCATGGGTTGGTTGTACAACAGCAGGAGTCACTGCAACTTATATTGCAGTTGCCATAGTAACTGTGATTCCTAATTCGTTGCACCCAAATCATAACAAAAACAATAAAAAACTACGTGTATTCTTATTTCGCTAATTACATTGACTTGCTTTAGTAAATAAACTGCAATGCTCTATAGTTCAAAATGAATGAGACTCGGTCAGTCAGTAGTAAACTTCTACCTGCTCCCGATTGTATTCGAAAACATTGTTTTTCCTACTTGCTCTGTTTCAAAGTGAGACAAACCATTCGGAATTCCTCGAAGCTATTTAGGATTGACTTCACGACTTTCTTCAGGAGTGAGAGTTCTACGATTGACTGACTCAGTAATCATGTTTCAATGTTTTTATACGACTACCTTAAAATTAATTGTTTGTGATCTTGATAGCATATAATGTACAAATAAATCGCTGTAAATTGCAAATGCTTTAATTTCCTTTCCCGTTTGATTACTCCGGAAAATGTAAACCTGACCATTAACCTAACCCCTGAGCCTAAATAAAAGCTACTGCTATTTGCGATATTCACTGTAGTTTATAATCGAACTAAATGTAATTTATTATTAATCCAGCGTTGATTTTATTTATTGACTACATAGCGTTGCCATGGAAAATTCCTTGTTGTTTCAAACAGAGGGATTATCTCCATATTTGGAGGGATTATCTACGGAGGGATTATGTCAGAGGGGTTGTCTCCGGAGGGAATATCTCCCGAGGGAATATATCCGACCACGAATAAAATTGCAGCCACAAGTAAATAATTTCACGTATAAATTGAAAAAAAGAACAATAACAATCACACACTGGTTATATTTTCCGCTTGTCTTACTATTACTAATTGTAAGTTAAAATTAAAACAATCTAAAGAACAGGTAAGTCGATTTGGTGTTCATCACAACCAAAGAACACGTGAATGACAACTGCTGTTGATTAAGTATGGCGAATTTGGCGGTTATAATATATGTGCTGTACAAACGATGAGGAGCGCAGAATCCTTGTCAAAGCAAGTACAGGATTTTTCTAAAAATGTCCTATGGTACCCGAAACCATAGGATTTTTCTGAAAATGTCCTATAGAACTCGAACTTGCTGGATATGCGGCACCCAACTTATAGGATTTCTTTAAAAACTTCCTATGGTACCCTCAGCTTATGGGATTTTTCTGAAAACTTCCTATGGTACTATATCTTATAAGAATCGCGTGCCAGTTTCTGACGAGCTGAATGATTTCTATAAGATCCTATATGGCTTGCGGGATTTCTGGTACATTTTCTCACAGAAATTGCATCCTATAGGAATCCCATACAGTTTGAAGTGACTGGGGTGGATTCTTGAAAATTTTGAAAGGATAATAAGTCACTAGAATTTAACCATCGAGTTAGTAAAATATTGTTTAAAGTTTTATAGCTACTTAAGAGTTCATATTTAAAATCAATAAACGTTGACTTAAAAATTAATTGACAGCAGATGCATTCATTCAGAAGCATATAATTTCGGAAAAAGTAAGGGCCTAATTCAGAACTTAAATTTGGAGATTGACAAGATCTGTCGTATCTAACAATTGTTTAGAATTTTATAGACTCAAATATATTTTACAATATACGAGTACTCCTTATTACAATCACTGTTGGAATTAAACTTATGAGCACACTTAAACGTCGGGCATATAGTAATGTGTATATGACTGATTGTGAGATTACTAATAATGCATTGGACTGAACGAAGATACATGTATGGTCAAGAGTAAGAACATTTGTAAAAATTTTGCTGACCTTACTTATGATATTCGTAGGGCAAAATGTTGTGACATTCCTAAGGAAATGAGACAAGTTTTGGATGAGTGTATCCTGTCACTGGTGAGGAGAGAATCTCACCGTGAGATAAGATTATTTAATCTAAAGCTTCAAGCTTGCGTACTCGTACCAGTCAAGAATAGTACTAGTAGTAGTCAAGTATTGTATATGTAAAGTAGCTAATGAAAAATTTCGTAAGCTAAAAATCAGTGATTAAAAGAAAAATTATTAGCGATAATGCGGAGATCTAAAAGCAGCATGTACACCGTAAATGTGGCAATACAACTGCAACAACCCATGTATCTACATATAATTAGTGTTTCGCAAACAAAAAATGTAAGGATCGTAATGTTTTAAAAAAAAATCTACTTCTTTCCTGTTGACTTTGACTTGACTATAGTTGCAAAAATCAGGGCCTTTGCTTTCCTCATGTAACAATACCTGTACTTATCTTCATAAATGAATTAATGGTAAAGATAAAGAAAATGTATGTTGGAAGTCTCGATGACCAATGTCGCTTTGCAGGTTATCGGTTATTGACACTTTCTCAACGCACCCGTTTGTGTAAATCTAGTCAAGGACTTGTATACTACATGACAACAAGCGTTTAAAGTAATAATTGTAAATTAAATAACCAGTTTCTCCAGGTCGATTTTAATACATTGAACATATGTATATACTTACATACGTTGTTCATTAACTTTGGGTTGGAATTTAATTTTAAAACCTGCCTGCAGTCAGTAACGCTCTGGTCCTGCTCGTACTCGGATGCCTACAAGCTCCTATACTTCCAAACTCAGATTAATTATCATCAAAAAACATCGGGTGGTTCATAATGGAAGCCGAATTCCAGGGAAAGCGAATTTTGGTAACTGGTGGAGCCAGAGGTAGTAGATTTAATTATTACATTAAGATACTACAAATTAATTTTTGTAGAAATGCCTTTTAATCTTGTGAAATAATTTTAAAAACTTAAGGTCTGGGCGAAGCCATTGTCAGAGCATTTTCCAAACTGGGAGCCACTGTTTTTGCTTTGGACAGAGAAGCGGAAGAGCTGTCGAAGTTGAAAGAGTCACTTCCAGAAGTGCAAACAATTGTTGTTGATCTGTTGGACTGGAATTCTACTAAGAGAGCTGTGGAAGGAATAGCGCCAATTCACCATTTAGTAAACAATGCTGGTGTCTTTGGAGGCTCCCACAAATTAGTGGACGTAGATGAGAAGCGTATTGAGACGTATACATAAACAAATCTGTTGATTCAAATGTATTTCAAGTCAATTTCTGGTGTAAATTTTATCCTGCCCGTAATTATATATAGGATTATGGGCATTAACTTCAAGTCCGTAGTGAATGTGAGTCAGACTGTTGTCCAGGGATTGGTGAGTAGCAACGCTGGAGGCGGCACCATCGTCAACATTTCCAGTGTGGTGAGAATTTTAATGAGCTCCTTCATCTTGGAATATACACTTGTAGATAGGTACTGATATATAACTGTATTTATTTACATTAAATTGTTTTTCAACTGTAGCTCTCCGGACAGCCTTTCCTGAACACTTCGATGTACTGTTGCTCGAAAGCTGCCCTTAGTATGCTCACAAAATGCCAAGCCATTGAATTCGGTCCTAATAACGTTCGAGTTAATTCCATTCGACCCACTGTCATGAAAACGGGCTTGGTGACGAATCCCGTCGAATTTCAGTACTTGACCGATAATTTACAAAATAACCAAATTATCAGCAAACTCTTGGAAGCTTCTGAAGCTGCAGAGCTCGTCGTGTTCTTGTCTTCCAGTAAATCCGCCATGATTACTGGTGAGGAGGTGGTCATTGACGGCGGGTATCTTCTGCATTAGATTCCTTGGTTGTACTTCTATGGCAATTAAATGTATCTATAATAATTACTATTGAAAGTTCTATGGAACTCATAAAATAGTTAAACAAGTCCTTGGAAAAAGCCTTGCATATAAAATTACATTCTCACAAACGTTGTTGACGTAAAATTTATAAATTGCATTATTTAAAAAGACCGTAGCTTCTTAGGTATTTTTTTTAATGAACTTTAGAGTATGTATTTTTCTGACAATGCTTCAGAGGCTTATTCTGAATCCTGTAAATGGAATTCATTTTGAGGTTTTGATAATTTTACTTTGAACTATTGAAACAGGACTGGGAATAAAATCGCGATTATTTCAGCACATGATATAAAGTTAAGTAGACTTGCGTCCCATTTTTAATTATTATTGACACTTAATTGTTAATTAATTAGGATTAGGATTTTCTTTAATTATTATTTTATTTACGTTCTATTAGCAGCATATCATTCACGACGGCTAAGAATATAGAAGGTTTTAAAACCTTTTAACGGAAACTTTCGCGTGCTGTCTTGAAAGCTTCCACTGCTATCTAAAGATGGGCATTTCCATTCTCCAATCCGTTTTTCAAAATTATGCTATTTGATGTAATATTCGTAACGATATTATCTTTTTGAAGCAGCACTGAATATAACCCAACAAGCAGTAAAGACTATCACAAGTCAATGCACATGATAGGAGAGATGTTAATTAATTTCAGACGTCTGTTGTTGGCGAAATCTTGGAAGTTGACTCGTACTATGGAATATCATAAATATTTTAAATGACGAAATATATGCATATCTGTTCCTATAGAATTAATATGAGTATCAGCAAACATGGCACATTTCTGCGTGATGGTACTAGAATAAATTCATTATCTCTTGTTGATTACTATCGATGCCAAAGTTGGAGTGAGCGCGTGTGCAAATATATCTGTATAATTACATAGATATGAGATAGGTAATAGAAAGTATTCAATAATTTATTATTAGTAAAAGTACATTATGGGGTAATAACAATAAAGTCTTTCATGTTATTGTGAACGACGGTAATGAGAGGGTCCTTGGTTCCACATTGAGCATTGAAATCGTCATGCTGAATTGCCCAGATCATGGTGCCTCCGAAACCTTGATTCTGAATCCAGTCCATTTTTAACTGTAAAGATCTTGTGTTCTCATATCCCACCCACCTGGTACCCTGGGTCATGTACGGGCACTTCACCACGTCATCAAATGTTAAAGCCCAGCCTCCATTGTTGATAAGCCTGCAAATCTATTAAAAAAGGACAGGTTGAGAAATAATTTTGTTTGCGATATACATATATATACAGTACATAATAAATTCGGATAATAAAAACCAGCAATCAATAATTTATGGGTTCAAATCAAAAATTATTAAAAATGTGTGTACAATGCACTTCCATGCATTGTGCAACTTCTGTTCTTTAGAGAAAATAAAAAGTCATTACGGCTCCTTTTAGGGGGCTCGTAATACAGAGGGGTCCCTACCTGAGTGTAGCTCAGAGCTCCTCCATCAGGTAAAGCCCTTGTTGCGGCTTGATTAATTGTATCTCCAGGTTTGTTATTTGCACCATTTACTAGTACGAATTCATATCCGTAAAAGGGAACCCCGACGATGAGCTTAAAGCGGGGACAGCCTCGGTTGTTCCAAAGCAAAGTTCCTCCTTCAACATTCAGTGTACGGTAGGCGCCCTGGTCTGTGGGTCTTGAGTAGAGGGGGCTGTGAACATCTGCGAAAGTGTCCCACGCTCCACGCATGTCATAGTCCATGAGATGAACAGCGTCCACAATGCTACATATATTTTTTACATCAGTCAATTTCCATTTAACATCTTTTACTTCAACTTCCAAGAATGTAATAATTTCCTTCCTTCCATGAGTATATCGGTTGTATGAAGCTATTCAGATCTATATTTTTAAAGTAATGGATTAATTTACTTGCACAACGCAGGTACGTCATAGCCAACGTCCACATTGGCTTCCACCACGGACACCGCCATGGTTATTTCCAGGGACCCCACAGCACTCCTCAATTCTCTCATAAAAGTAACAAAATTTGCTTTGTCGACTGCTCTGCCCCCTGACCAAGTAACTCCAGGGTACTCCCAGTCCATGTCAACTCCATCGAATGGAAATTCTCGCAAGAAATCTAGAACGCCAAGATTTAAGTAACCATGTGTCAAAATATAGGGGTTTCGCATGCTAGCCCTGCCCTCTAATAAAATTGTCAGCTGCTCATTCAAGGAACTTGCTATTAGCATACGTGGGTTAGATATAGTGTTAAAGTGTTTGTGTATGGAGGCGAATAGTAGCAAAATATATAGGATGTGTAATAATAATTATAGTTATACGTTCCTTATGTACGTATGTACGTGAGTTTTATCTTACCAACAATGCTCCGAATAAAAATGGATCGACTGTTCGAATTTTCAGCCATGCGAGAATATTTGTCACTGCCCTCTGCACCTCCGCCAACAGCTATTAAAAGCTTTACGGCTGGATTCCGATTTTTTAGGCCCAGAAACTGTCGGATTTTGGCTTTGGTTCCTTCATCCTAACAAAATATATTTAATTGTTTAATGAGCAATATTCATCGACAGACAACAGACAGAGAAGCCTGAGTATTAAAGGGATAAAAAAATTGAGCACCAACAAACATTATAAAAAGTGGAAATCATAACGAAATAAAATTAATTATTATAAATGAATGAATCAATATCATTAGATATATTACATATGATATTTATTCCAATTTTTATTTATTTTATTTTATTTTCCCATGTATTATTACTTGAAATAAAGCAGCTTACAATTAGTGACTTACATTAAACTCAAGGAACTTGTACCGCCAAGTGTTGTCGTCCAGACCGATGAAGCTGTACACAACGTGAGTGCACTTGTCAACGGGAATTTGACCAATAGTGTCACCCCATTGTCCATAATAGCAGACGACTCTCGCTTTGGTTTGACCAGCATCACAAATTGCTAGAAATGCTACTAGCAAAAGCACTTGTACCAAAGTTTTCCCTGCCATTTTGCAAACCTGTGTGGCTCGAACTCCAGGATAAACTACGGTGAATTGCTAATATCATTTTCACTTTTATTGGTTCGTGATGCGTTACTTGACAAGTGTTAAGTACTATATTATTTATTGTCAGCGGGTTATTAGTGACAGCCACTTGTGTGGTGTCTTTTATCTCTGTTTTTGTTTTAATGAAATCATTAATCATTTGTGAATTGACATGTTTACTGCTATGAATTGCATCACTTCATAATTATTACACTTTATATTGTACATTATAAAGAAAATGTTAAGTGCTGTTTCAAAACTGCATAATTTGAAGCTCTTGATTTATATTAGCGGATGTGGTTGGATGATTTGTGTCAACTCCGTCACTAGTATTTCTCGTTAATTTTGGCTAATAAGTATATTCCTGGAGGGAATAATTGACGGAGTTCCATCATTCCAGTTTAATCCATTGATTTACATACATGCATTTTAATTAAGTACACAGTACATACATACATATACGCGTAATAGTACAAGTTGAATCTCTGGATTTCCAAGAAATCAATGGGAGAGTTACATTTATCAATAATTATTATTAAGTGTACGAATCATGCTTTGATGTAGAAAAGAGGGAATGAATAAAATCCAAATAAGAATAAAAACCCGAAGGTTGATTATTTATTCTAAGAAAGGAAAAGGAGAAAATTGATATGAGAACCGTAACTCAAAACAAATGTACAAAAGTTAGGAATAAGTTGCAAGATTTTACAATCCGTTATTATTTCATTACTTAAAACTACAGTATAGAGAATTACTCATACGTTTCTCTGCATGTCTTCCTTAACTGTACATGTGACAACTTGATACAGGATAGAAGAAGAAGCATGCAGTGGCTAACGTATACCTACACGGGCCGGGCACCACTAAACAAAGACCTTTACACCATGGGTTGCAAGGATGTCCCGGGCTGCAAATGCGGACTGGGGGATGAGACAGTGGAGCACTTCATATGCGAGTGCCCACTGTACATCGACCAGCGACTTGTATACCTGGGGGAAGGGAAAGCAACATTTGACATAATACAAGAGGCTCAGGCAAAAGACCTAGTGGCTTACATATATGCCACTGGGCGCTTTACCAGGAGCCAACAGTAAACATGTCTTTGGGGTAGAGTGCAATAAGTCTTTAGACTTGAGCGCCTCCGGAGGAGGATAAGAAATGACCGCCTCCGGACCCTGCCAATACATACATACATACATGTGCAAGGTCAAAATTCAAGTATTTATGTAAGTAATTACATATAAATTTTTGCCTCGCAGATATAGGGAAAAAACCAAACAAATTGGGTAACTATAGTTATATTTGGAGGTAACAAGGGCTAATTGATTCATGCCTTTTAAATTTAAATTTATTTAGTATAACAACGTGAGTACAGAGTACAGATCCTCGATTACTTGGGGACGACCAAGTACTACGGTCTAAGTAAAATATTGCTTCTGAACTTTGAACTTGACTGAAGGTACGAAATCATAGGTGAAGACTATGAAATACCTGAATATGACCAGAAGTGTTAATGGCTTCATAATGATTTACTTGACCAAAACCCAAACGCGAACTTGTCTTGAAATAGATACTCATTGTCTACTTGTACTTTACAGCTACACCTGGTACACCCGATTTTTCGAAGTATAAACTGACATTGTATAAAAAGGTACTATAATGAACTTAATGAAAATTTAGAGGTTAATCATCGTCACGAATTAAAATGAATAGTAATTATTTTGAATTGTTAATATACTTATTGGTTTTTTATTGGTTTTTCTTCTTACCTCAAGGTAATATATACGACTTTTGTAACTTAAAATATATCGTTTTGGAAGTCTAGTTGTTATGTGGAACCACATGTCGCATTCCATATTTTGTATTCATAGTATTCATCAGTGATCATCACCCATTCCAATAAAGTATGCCAATAAACTTGTCTGGAATCCCAAGCTGTGTAAACATTGTAGGGAAACCCACATACGACAGGAGTTACACTGCGAAACTTAATTCCTGATCGTATTTATTTTTTGCAATGTAAAGTTTCCCTGTACTAACAAGCCTGGTGGAGTCATACGTATTATTCAAAGTAAATCTAAAAAAGCTTTTACATCCTATTTAATATTTACAGCCCATTAGTTCTCATACGTTAGTCATAGAATATTGCACATTTTTAACAAGAACTATCATTCCCCTTTACTGGCTAATAATTAGCATAGCTATACCATTTACAATATATTGAAAATTAATTCGACTATTTGTCCAGAAACATTAAATATTTAAAAACTCACATACTAACACATAAATATACGTACAAAAAGTATGAAGCAAAGGTTGCGTTTACCCACCCACTAGCGTTCAATTTCAAAATATTGAAGATATTTCACAAATTATTGTAAAAACAGGGGGGGATTAATTTTAGCGAAAATAGACTTTCATTTAAAGCTCAATAATTCATGTAAAGGTCAAGGTTTCTAAGGATTTTGGTCCTTATTTCAATATAAAATTGTTTCAAACAATCTTTTGACACCACTTGGCAAGAAACTTTATGGGTTCTCTTTCAAAATACAGAAAAAATTGTATTTTATTTTTGTGTTTTAAGAAACCTTAAAATACAAATACAATTCCGGGTACCTTAAAATAGAATCACAAAATACAAATATAATTCCAGAAACCTTAAAATACAAACATAAACAAGGGGTAACAGTCAAGATACCAAATAAAATACAATCGTTTTTGCAAAGTAAAGAATAAAATACTTTACTTCCAAGAAAAAACTAAAATACGAAATGAAAATACCGTGTATTTGGAATACAAAATACATGTTTAAAATATATACTCAAAATGAGTAAATACCTATGAATCATTCCCAGATCTTTAAATGAGTCAGATTTGGCTAAATCATTCAAGTCTCTTGGATGACTTAACCAAATAATTCGATATCCAGAAACCACGAATTATTTTTCAAACGTAAGGTAGTATGCAAATGAGTAGAATTTTGAGTTGCGCATTTGTGTAGATCAAAGTAGATAAACATGACCCGGGATACAGAAGCATTTCCCTTAAAATCAATAATAATACATGGGTAATTTCTGGTGATTATATCCCTCCGAAGATATTCCCTCCGAAGATTATCCCTTGCAAAACGGAGATAATCCCTCCCAATATTTTAACATCACTAATTTCTCGTGTCTTGACTATTTCTATGGAAACGTCATGTAACCTATGCATATATTTAGTTCCAGCAAGGCAATCGACTTATGCTTTAGTTATTGCGTATGGTATAAGTCACTTAATGCTAATTAACACTGGGTCGAATTGGATCAGCTGTTGATGCATTGAGGAACTCTTTTACACATTCCATATGTACATACGTGCGTATGTATATCTAGTACTTGATTCACAAAACACAGACTACAAATAAGTTGGTTATTGCAAGTCAAGTTAATTTCCTCGGTGCGATAAAGAAAGAATTTCTGATGTAGCAATTTTTCATGGTTATCTGGCCTTATTAAAAATAATTCTGAACACTGTAGATGTAATTAATGGGGATTCATTTGATTCCAATATTCAATATTATCTTCCAAGTTCAAAAATTGCAATCTAACAATAAGGACCTAAGATTGTGAAAAAAATTGATACAAAGGAAAATTATTCATTTTTATTGATACTCTATGTAACAATAATAATTCATCAAGTTTCTGGTTCCTTAGACTGCGATTTTCGATTTTCATGAACGCTAGGCGACTGTGAAAGATATAAAGATCGGAATTCCTTCATGGGCTCTTGAAACAAAAATTCCCCATTCATGCTCCCTGTTTTTAAAGATCATACTCACAGTCCTCAACAGAGGGACTTCAGAACCTAATAGATAGATCTCAGGAAAGCCCAAAATTTATCTTGCGAACTGATGCCACAAGATTTACTTTAAACAATTTTATTTCAAAACAAACACTTGTATTACATTAAAACCCCTAAAAAAATCTCCACCTTAAAGCATGTTTTTGATGAAATCATATTTAAATTAGAGTGTATTTTAGTTAAAATTAATCTCCACCAATTTTATAATAATGTGTAAAATATCGTTCCATCGTTCCTCGGTTCCTCCATATTGCAATATTTTGAAACTGAACGCTACTTATATACATGACTACGATGGAGTCTAGTAATTTATACGTAACATTCTTATACCAGCTAGAGGAGGTAAAAAATTATGCTCTGTTAAATGGTTCATCCATTCATATAGCTGTTTTAATTCTGAAACTTTGTATATTTTGAAACTAACGAACACGGAGGACGGAAATCGGTTTGACGGTTCGATTACACTACAACCGATCGTGCGTGCAATAATAATTATACTAACCGTAAAACCCACCAACAAATTTTAACCAAATTTGGCTGAGTTGATGGATGAGCGCTGCGGTGAATATGGTGTCTCCATCAAACCAAATGTTGCACTGACCTTTGCTATACGTCCCTGTCTGGGGCGTCCCAAGTCATCGCGTATAGCGATGATTTTTAATATGAAATTAATATTGTCGTCAAAGATGCACATCCTTCCTCGAAGGATAGGGCTTATAGGCATATAAATAGGATAGGCATTAAAATCAAGCTTCTTATGTAGGTAGGATAGGATAGTAACCGAAGTCCTCAGCGTGAAAAAATAGGAATAGGACAGGCAGCCTTTTGTACTGCAAGTATAAAGGAATATAGGCAGGACTGGGCTTCATATAAATGTTGCCTAAAATATAGGAAGGAATCCCCGGATTTAGTGTGTATGTATGTGGAATAATAAGACATGCACAATTTTTGGGCGATTCTGGAGTATTTTCAGGCTCTTTCAACGTTGTAAATTCAGTGTTGTTTCTGCGCTTTCTGAATGAGCAATTATTAGTATCGTCCATTCTTTTTAACAGCTTTAAAATATTCAATTTTTTATTGTTGCTTAGTTTTTTCCAATGTTCCAGCAATATTTAATTTTCCAGACAGACTATTATGTTGAGTCGGAAGTGATTAAAAGATGAATGAACAAATTAATTAATAAACTTATTCCTTGGTCATGCATTTTAATAATTTTGCTTAAAATGCTGAAATTATCAATTAATAATCTGTTGCTTACACTTTAATACATTCTAATTACCTTGCTGAGATAGTTGGGGTTTTATACTGGCTTAAGGAGTATGCATAAGTAATGTGCGGACGCAAAAGGAACGCTAGTCATACACAACATGAAATTTATAGGATAGGAATAGGAATGTATGTTGCTATTGTATCCTTTATAGGAAATAGGTAGGCAGCTTGAGTAGGCTTGACTATCCTATATCTACATATAGGGGGATCGAGTTTTCCATTACTATAAATAGGATATGTAGGATGTATTCTTAGTTCCCATTTGTAGGAAGGTTATAGGAATGCGGACACATATGTGCATCTTTGATTGTCTTATTATACATTGTATGGATTTAAGACACATTCTGTTGTTTGAATATTAGACAATCACGTAGATCGTAGATACGTATATCTTCAGGCGCGTAGCCAGGAATTGGCCAAGGGGGGGCAACATTAATTAGAACGTACATATGTAAACTGACACATTCTATGGGAAATCCAATTCACGAATGTAAAACGCATCAAATTTTGCAAACTGAATTTCAGATTTTAAAATTTTCCACGTATTACGATTCCATCAAATTTGAATAATTTTGGACCAGATTTTTAATTGGGCTTGATCCGATTTCGGAGAATTTCGAGACCTGGGTTCGTTTCTATCGTTTCAGCTAGTGCTTAACGTATTGTTCCTGTGACACACGTCTTTGCTTCAAAAAGAAACTGCGGATATCAGGCGTGCTTGACCTTTTCATAATGAAGAATTAAATACAATTCACTAATTTAATAATTCTATCCAGCTTAAAAATTCCCTCGAAGCGATGCGTGTAAGTTACAGAAGCTTTTATTATGAAAATATGTAAAGCCGCTGTTACCATACTTTTGTTGCCGTTGAAGGTTGAAGTCAAATCGACGAGGCAAAGGTCAAAGGGAAATCGGGATTTCGCAATGCATTCAAATCACCCGCTAAGCAAGGATGAACACAATAAATATATACTCTAGAACAGTGCTGCGCTCAAGTCAAGTAAATTCCAGACTTGACCATGAACTTGACTTGACCATGAAAGTCAAGTATTTTTTTGATACGATCTTGAACCATGGCGACTCATGTTCAGGTAATTACTTGAAATTTCATGGTCAAGTAATCAAGTACTTTTTACGTCACTTGAACATGATCATGTACAACCAAAATTGCACTTGACTTAACCATGACTTGACCATGCCTTGACCATGACTTGACCATGGCTTCATCATGGCTTGACCCGAACAATACATATATATGCTCATGTACAGTGAATTTCCTACATAGTGGTTCCCAAGGGATGCCAAAAACCTGGCCATGTATGGGGATGCCATTGTATATTACTACTACATAATGAAAATGTACATAATACAACAATACAAGGGAATATTTAACCATGTTAATCTAAAGGATATGCTGTCCAAGAGGAAGCCACTATATAGAAATTTCACTGTATATACATGTATAAGGTTAAACTAATTCAATATATTGTTTTCATATGGTCTCAAAATTGTAAACAGTATGTAAAATAATTATTAACAAAACGAAATTTCATCTGAAAAAGATTTATCAAAGAATCTTATTCATTGAAGCAAATTCTGTTAACGCCAGAAGTTAAAACAGTTAACAAATTTAATATATATATAATTTAAAAATAGAGACCAAGATTGTGGGCATTTAGACCCAGGAGCGAAAGTGAGAAATTTCTGATGTTGTCATTTTATCACAGACAATCGGAAATCTGCCTTCTGGGTTACATTGGGATGTGCTCGCAAGAATAAAAAATACATACATACATATGGAGCAAGGTTTATTACCTGACGTTCCACCCCCGTTGCAAGGACAAAAAGTCATTCTGTTTAAAATTTGTAAGGAATATCATGTGACATTAGTTAGAATTCGAAGTTCATTTTTCATTTTAAACCTGAATTTTGTGATAACATAGGAGAGTTCTACACGCAATGTGATTTAGTCACATAGGAAGAGCAAAGAGCTAAGTACCAAGAGCAATGGCAAGTGCAAACAGATTAAAATGTATGAATTAGATCGATAAGACATAAAGGTACAATTATTTCAATATGTTGGGCCGTGTCCTGATAAACCTGGACGAAAATAAGCTTTTAACCTTGCGTCAACTACTAATCATGCGAGGGGAGGTGTGGTACCTGATAACAATCACATTTGTGGCCTATTGTTTCTCCACTTATATAAAACACACCGAAGTTAAGGATCTGTCACACGTAACTGAAACATTAATACTTTAATAAATCCCATCCGAAGATTCATAGGCATTTCAGATTTTGAAACATGGATTCCGAATTTAAAGGCAAACGGGTTTTGGTAACTGGAGGAGCACGGGGTAAGATTCCATAAAATAAAAGCACTCCAAGTTACATTATTGTCATAAATATTTCGGGTTAAATACATTATTCAATTTAAATTTAAAATCCTGTTTTTGAAGGTGTTGGCGAAGCAATTGTTCGAGTATTTGTGGACCTAGGGGCTACCGTCTTTGCTTTAGATCGGGAAGTGGAGCTCCTCTCGAAATTGAAGGAATCATTACCACAAATTCAAACTGTTGCTGTAGATCTCAGGGACTGGGATGCAACTCAAAAGGCTGTGAGGGAAATTGCCCCTATTCATCATTTAGTAAACAATGCTGGAGTTGCTGGAGTTCATACTTTACTGACTGTAGGCAAAGAACTGGTTGACACGTACGTTCAAAATATACAAAGTTATCGTCAGCATTACTGCATTTTTTTCTAATTTCGAAATATTTTTTGCTCAAATTATTTCAATCAATATTTTAAGTAAAATGATGTGCAACTGTTACTCAGGATTTTGGACATCAACTTCAAGCAAGTCATCAATGTAAGCCAGACTGTTGTCAATGGACTGATTGAGACTAAGGCTGGGGGCGGAACTATTGTGAATATTTCCAGCGTGGTAAGTTTAAGCAGAAATAATTTTTATTTACTATTTTATGGTTTTTGGAAAAACTTGTTCTTGGAGAAATGCGCACAGATGAATGAACTATAATTTCATGTGATGTTTCAAAAAGCTTGCCCTGAAACCATTCCAAGGGAGTTCAATGTACTGCTGCTCCAAGGCAGCTCTGAGCATGCTAACTAAATGCCAAGCGGTTGAATTTGGCCCTCACGACGTCCGAGTCAACTCAATTCGTCCGACTTTGATGGCAACCGGTTTGGTTAAAAATCCGGAAATTTTCCAAACTCTGTTTGACGCTGTGCAGAAGAAACAGATTATAAAGAAACCTTTGGAAACTCAAGAGGTGGCCCAGCTGGTTGTTTTCTTGTCGTCCAGTCAAGCTGGTATGATCACAGGAGAGGAGATTGCTATTGATGCGGGTATACATTTGACATAGATATTAATTGGACCAATTGTATGTCTACCGCCTCCAACTAATGATATTCAGTAAATGAGCATACTTTAGAAGCGAAACTGATTTTAAAATAAATAATATGCATGACATACAGTAGTTACTTTCTTCTCAAGAACTAACTCATTCTATCAATATTTTTGTATCATTAAAATACGATCTACATATTACGACGATGGGTTCCAATCTTGAACCGCAATGGAAGTACATAATTGAACATACAGATGTTACACATTATACTGTACATACAATAGATGTCAGTGCATTACATCTAACAACTGAATATCTGTATTCAAAGAGCGTGTAAGATTGACCAAACGAGAACTATCTTTACCAAAATATTTTGAATTTCTACTTCTTTTGGGAATTCGACGATACAATGATTTTAAATGGAGCTGAACCTATTTTTTCCTATTACTTTGATTCCACTCCGTTTTATCTCCCCTCGTGTTGATTATCCTGCGGTTGTTCAGACAAATTCCAGAAATGCGTCAGAATATACGGTTGTTTAATGAAATATGTTTACAATACTACTGACACCTATGTATCTACTTATAGGCTATCAAGAAGCTTAAAATCTCCGTGAGTCTCCGATTTTATAGAAATATCGTGAAAGGTGCATGTACTTCGGCATTACACGCAAGGAGTAGTTGCTTTAGTTAGCACATTGTTTATGAAAATAAGCATGATTCGAGGACATAAATTTAAAACAGACATCCGTCTTCAGGTTACACTTACACCCTTGGATTTTTTTGACTGATGAATTCAGGTGAATGGAAGATATAATTAGTTAAAGATCACTAACTATTGGAAGAGAAACATAAATTTATTCACCACAAAATACCCACAGTATGAGTGTGTCAGTGTTGGAAATGCAAATACATGTAACTCCAAAATGATTGTAAAATTTGTTTTGAAACCGAATCACCCAATCGTAATCCTGATTTTTCAGATCACCAGGGGGTGTTCATTTCCTTACTGTGATTAAATACCACATTAAATCACCCACCACAACTACACTATAATTATTACACATAGTTTAAGATTAAATCACTGATAATTAATGAGCTACTACATTTAAGAAATATTTTCATTTTTTCAATAAAAAAACTATACAATAAAAATAAATCGGATCAGATAACTTTTCTTGGATCCTAACACAACTGTCAGATCCATTGACAAAAACAATCTGATCTTTATAGTTAATAATAGCTGCAAATGGCATGCCCTTGCTGACTTACAAATTCCGAAAATATTTCCGAGCATGCTGGCAGCTTGAAAAACTACCCAAGAGTGTTGAATAAGAGGCAATTCACAAAACACACTTTGTATTTGCTCTGACAATGACAGCAAACGTGGACATTTATAATCACTAGACCCTATCGGCTACAAGCGTTACCATTTTTACTATTCACAGGGAAATCACACTGTTACAATCTTATTGTTAGTATTGATGTCACGTCACCCGTACGATTCAGACTGTTATTCAATGTATATAATGTTCAATGTTCATAAGTAATTATATGCATGCTACTGTATTCTGTATCAAGAAGAACAAGCACAAGGTGCTGACAGCATTGATCCTGACGCTAAAAGGAAAGATCCCATGTGGTACTCCCATTCTAAATCCATTTACATTTGATTGTGTCACTTGATCACAAACAATTACTACAATCGTATTACATGGGAAATTAACTAGGTAATTAGTGATGAGGAAACTTGGATCTTGAGACTTTTGTCTGGATTCCTTCGACTATATAGCTTTCTTTGATTGAGAGCGGGCTGGTTCCTATTTCCAATTTGTATTGTCTCAAACTGAACCGATATGCTTAAATAGGGTCAGGGGAGTCATTAAATAGCAGAGAAGGCCCAATGTCAAGTGCAGTTGCTCGGAATTCCTCAAGGCAGAAGTTACCATTTAAATTGTGAGATGAAAACCCATGTGTTCTAATTAATATCATACGCTGTATATCTATACTTTGAGACTCTTGACATCATGTCTGTTCACAAGTTTAAAGTCCGTTTGAGTCAGTTACTAATTTTAATAGGACTAATAATTATTGGTGATTATGTAATTGTGGGGATTGAAGGGAGTTCAGTGGGAATCTCAGCGTATCATCAGCCCTCTACTTACATTTTAGCTACAGCCCCGGTCCAACATCCCAATGGGACAATTAGTAATGAGACAGTTTACTATCAATCACCCGAAAGTCTCGGAAGTTATCCGTCAGGAAGTAATGGTTACCAGCCCTCAGGACCATACAATGCCTACAACTACTACTCCCCAGAGTCATTGGCATATCAAGGATCCGCATCTGGGGACCAAAGGAATCCTCCGGATCTTGCCACTACTTACTCCACATATTCCTACGCGTCTCAACCCGCCCCAACTGACACATGGAGGATCCGGAAGAGGCACCCGATGAGCGGCTATCCCCACCGTGAGTTTGAGAATAACAAGTACAACAAGTACAAGCTCCTCAACAAACTCTACAGTCAACACCAGACCAAGTCCAAGAAGAGGGGCAAGAAGCGAAATAAAAGTAAATACGTTAAAAGGGGTCCGAACGGTCACAAATGGATCAACCACCGGCAGGACACTGACTACGAGGGAGAGTCGGATGATGACCTTGAGAATTTTTTCGACTACCCTGATTTCCTCTTCTCGGGGTTAGAGATGTCGGACCTGGTGGACGGGGAGGATAATGAGGAGGATTTAATGTTTGGTGGAGGGGATGAGGAGGATCCGTTTGCGGAGGAAACATTCCAACGACCGTCCATCGTTGGATTGAATAATGGTGAGAATAATATTATAGCAACGATAATATGTAAATTCAGTGATGACTTTGCTTGCTGATGTTTGTAATAAGTGACATATTGAACGTGTTCGTTAATTAATTACTTAGGACTGAGCCTGGCAGCATCCGGAATTAACTCTGGTCTTGCAGAAGCCTTTCCTGGACTTGGGCTTCAAGGAGGATTGAAGAGATTCTTTGGGGTTGGATTACCCTTCGGCATGCCTCGGTTTCTCCTCAAAAAATTAGGATTTGGATTCAAAATATTCGTGGCCATCATGCTCCTCCCACTGATTCTCCTCTTCCTGCCGATCCCAATCCTCAATTCTAACACTACCACTAATTCGAGGAACAAGGATGAGGCTGGGGATGGTCAAGGGACACAAGAGAATCCTATTTTGGAGTATGGGAGGCGGGTGTTGAAGTCTGAGAATTGTATCGAAAGGATCTCATGTGAGATTCATAATTTCGAGCAAGTCACTGGCATAGAGTCGGATAATTATTTATTTTCACAGTAAGTACCTACACATATGTATTTACAAGTATAAATCTCTGACAGGGGGATATTTCTGATGCAGAGCTGAAGTTTGTCATAAATTCCAAGCGCTTGTCTATCTGCAATTTTTTCATTCCTTTTTCTGAATGTTTCAGGTTCATGACCTTTGTTCACAATTTTGACGGAGTATTTCCCACGATACTGGGCAGAGTGGCTCGCGGGTACAAAACACGGGATGCAGACGCAAGTTGTGTTAAGTTTGAATGCAAGAGTTTAAAATCTCATTTAGTTAGCTGATACAAATTTAATTTAAGCAAATACATTTATAGTGATACAAATTTTAATAATCATTAAAATTCTGCAAATATTTTGCTGTAGTTATTATTCCGTCAAGTACATTTTGATTGTATTTGAAATAAATTCATATGCTGCACTCTGCACGTACATAAGTATATGAGTCTGCATATTACATAAAGCTACTTTGAGATGAGACAGTGGAGCTTCAATTTTGAAGATTAAAACAAATCACAACTAGGACAGATATAATTACACATTTTTGTCCCTCTTGTAAAATTGCACAAAACTGTCAACTGTCGTTGTTGAGGGTTCAATTCGTGTTTCTATCTAGAAACCTGGAATTTTTTTGAGTGCAGCAGAATAAGGTTCCGATTTTCACATTTAAAATACATTTTAAGGGAACATGGGCTTAGGTACAAATAATATTCCTGTCTAAATTGTAGATATGTGCCAAAGGAATTTTATCCATGTAAAAGGATTCATATAAATTCCTATAGCAGAATACATTGACGTAAATACATATAACTAAGAACCTACAGTGCACTCTCTTTATAAGAACATCCCTTCAAGCCCCTTTTTAAATTTCATGAAGAGGTCCGTCTGTTCTTATAAGGAACAAAAATTAAAATTGTGGTAAGCATGTGGAAGGAACTCTCCAAATATTTTTGACCCTAAAGAGAAAATGCTCTTATAAGGGATTTCATATAGTGATGAAGTGCACTGCACTTAATGTATTGGTCTCAAATCTCCAGAAACTATAAGGTACATATACATAGTCAATTCTGGGATTGGTGTGAGCGTACTATGTATGTACATATGTACAGTATAGATACAGATAGTGACCGCCGTGATGGCAGTAATAGGTTATGTACAAGAATCACTCCCGTCACAACTGGAGCATAAAAAATAGGATAGCCAAAGTTGAACTTGCTCATCCAACTGTGGCCATTGAGCCAACACCCACTATCATCGTTTTTGCTACAATTAATAAGACGTAGTGCTCTTATTCCTGAGACTGAACGCGTAAGTTATGGGAACATCTCCGAACAATTACACCCCACCTACAACACTATATCTATGTATACCTTCTCTGAAGGTACTACTAGTCATCTGTAGGGATAGATACACAAACATAGTACACTCACATGTCCTGGCATCTGCTCAAGTTGAAGAACCCCGAGACTTTTGTTGTCTTCAGATTACAGAAATTTTGAGAAAATCGACTCACACGGACTTCCTCTAGGAATAAATACTAGGTCCTTATGAGAAGCCCAGGGAGGTGTGAGGCTCATTAGGAGGATACCATCAGAGACTTCTGTCAAACAATGATTATTTAATTTGCGTCTTGATTGACATTCTCCTTGTAAGAACCTCCTTGTCGTTAATTATATATCCCCCACGACCGCCTAGCCTTCCCAGCCCCACCTTTACAAATTGGTCTTCAAAGCCAGCCGAAATACTACTTAAAATACTGATTGGGAGTGCGGTCATTTTTTTAAATACTGCCTTACTTTTTTTTAACTCCCCGCAAATATCATTTATATGGTCAAGATACATTGGCCTCGTCCGGAGGGACTTATCTCACAAAAGCTTCTCATTAATTTATCACTTAGCCCTAATGATGAGCCACTGGCATCTCTGAACTTATAAGTAAATAAATACAAGAATTAATAAAATCACCCATTACCAAATCAGATCAGAAATTTAAATTTATAATTAACGAATTGCTAAAAACCTGACAACGAGTAAATAAAAATATTGTTCTAAATCATAATCATTTAATTTTGGTCCAATAAATCGTATATAGCCGCACAGTAAATAGATATTTGAATGGTGACAAAAGTACATGAAGGCATTCCACACAGGACCTGCACCAATAATTTAATTTCACGGTTGAAGTAACTTCCCCTCCCAAACTCCCAACCCAATGTGATGCTTGAATGAAAGTCTTAAAGATGTAGATCCAAAAAATTGGAGCATTAAAGTGTGCAAATAAAAATGGACGTGCTTATTTGCCCTGGGTAATTATTATTGTATGTCAATGCTGGTGATCCCCTCTCGACGAGAATAAATTGAAGTGACAGTCAAAACTAAAGTTAGGGTTAAAAGCTGGGCAGACTATAATATATGTGTTGGGTGGGAAGGAAGGAGTATAGCTGATTTGCATTTTTTTATAACTCACATCTCAGCCGCACCAGCCTATGTACATATAATTATGTATGTATGTAGCAGCAATATTTTTCTAAAACCTACACTTGTTAAACATGAACTCCCGCACGTCATTGTCTCGGATGGAAAAGTATCTCCTCGAAACGACACTGGAAGGATTGATGAGAACCATAGTATTAATAGCCTTCTATTTGAATTGGAAGCCTTCACAATTATTTTCCTAGCCCAGAGTAGTTCATCATCATACTAATGGAGATGTGTGGCAAGTCATGCCAAACATATTGAGTAAGTATCACAAACATCTCATCATGTTAGTGAATAAGTTTAAAAACCCTCGTGTCAATTGTAATTTATACTTTGACTTCTAAAAGTAGTGAGCCATATACAAATACTTTTAGTAGTAGTCCCAACCTCCCAACACTCTCCGGAGTGCTGAGCTGACGAAAATTCCCCACACACAGCTGTTTTCCGTCACATCATACCTTCACTTGCCGTCTCATTTGGAGAGCCCTACTTTAACTACATTACACACTTGATTATAATTTATAATGCATAAAGGCTCCCTCTCTCTCTCTCTCTATGTACATATGTACAATTGAGTATCTATCTATCTGTACTGTAGTCCTTACCCAGCCGAGCATCTCCCCAATAGCCCTGGTTGAGTTCGGCTCGAGGAAAAAGCAACCATAGATAAAAGGACGAAACGAAGAGATTTCCACACTTGAACAATACAACAACATGAAAGCCCATGCTCTTCCCTGGTTTTATGCTTCCTCACGTTCCTCCAACAATCCTCATTAGGAATTTCTATACTTACTTGTAAAAGTCTTTAGTGGGGAAGAGGCGTCAGAAATGAGTAAAGTGTTTCTTTGTCAAATGTATGGCGAGCCAGATGCATTGTGTGAGGTGAAGGGGGGGGGGTGCGTGGGCAGATTTTCCTTTCTAAAGTCAACTCACTATAAACTCCGTGCTTTTCGCAATTCCCAACAATTATTAAATATCATTCTGCTCCAGCCCTTACAAGGTAACTGACAACAAGGTAATTTTTCCCTACTCGTCTCTTCACACTTATTCTGTATCCACACACACACACACAAGCACACACATACATAAGGATCCAAATAGTGTACACACATACGTGGACTGAGAGTGCCCTAAAATTGACAAAATGTCTGAGCCCTAATGTTAGCAACAAAGTTGTAACTATAATATTGATAGCGTTTAAAAGATTTTGTGCTAAACTGCTGAAGGATAAATCGTACCAGTATAAATATATTTTTACGTGTACGGAATGTAAAACAATGCCGGAAAAAGTCCATGATTGTAGAAGTTCTGGAAGAAATTGTAATCTCATCACGCTCTCAAATTTAAATCATTTTATAGGACATTTACTTATGAAGGTACAAAGTAGCCCCGCATGTTTTGCCTGTACAAGGCAACATAAGAAATATGAGCTTGGGAGACATAAACTTTCAGAAAGGTCTTAAGTATGACTCAATTGTCTCTTTGGTTATAGTTTGTAAAGTGTCATAAATTAATTTATACACGATAAGGTACTCTCTCGAGCTGGCCCGCATCTTTTTATCTTTTTGTCCAAAAGGAGAGTCTCGTGTGTGTGTGTGTGTGAGTGTGTGTTTATAGGAAGTGGGAGATTTGGCTCGAGAGTGGTGGAAATTACAAAAGAGCCCTTCATGGTATTGTTTTTTACTCGACCTTTTAACAGTATCCTTTCTCCCAAATATAATCATGTGAGTAATGTCTTATATACGTAATGTTTATATACAAACTGTCGGTTAAGAAGCAAAAATATTCCAAAGTTTGTCCCAGGCTTAAATGAATCACATAATTTTTTTTACATGCCCTGGTGAAAGTCTAAAAGTAAACTATTAACGTAATGCCAAGCATCAGCACGTACTATTAGCATTAAAATTGGTGAATACGTTCATATTGAGAGGATACTGTGGATGCTCAATTTTGCTTCCTTCAAATTCTGTATAAATTCTAGCTTTAAATTTTACAATCAGTTTTTCTTCTTATAGCGGAAGATGCTCTATGACGTTTTTCTGTAGGATCAATTTTTTTTTACATGAGCACAAGTACTCATACACTGACCTGTGATCGCTCATGAGGAGCGTATATATGAATATGCATTGGTATTAAAGAGGTAAACTTTCCCTGTTCAAAAGTGCAAATAATAATGTTGGCCGTTAAAAGTAAGGTTTCCGGTTTCATCTGAAAAAGGACAGGGAATGGAGGGTAATTTGTGGTGCGAACAAGGCATGTTTATGACTTGAGGATTTTGCATGGGTTTCAAGAAGAGGCTCTGTCCTGGGAGTATGTGAGCAGTTGCGCGGTCATAAATTAGATGATTTTTGAACCAGTTTCACACAGGACTGACACATCATCACAATAAAACACTCGGTAGGGGTGATCCTATTTAGATTCCCAATTTCCTGACCATAAATGAAGCCAAATTATTATTAATTTATGTAAAAGCCTTTTTGTCTCTCGCGTGTGTCAAACCCATGTAAGTGGACGTGCCTGTATGTAATGTATTGACTGTTACCTTCTATATGGGCCATAATTTTAGGAAGTATAACAATAGGTATGTACACGTATGTATGTGTTACGTCACAATACAATAAAAACTACTACGGACCATAAGCTGATGAGACTGACTTTTACACGTTTAAAGTACATGGTTTTATTTGTATGTATATCTATATACAGCGAGTTTTTTTGTTTGCCTGCCTTGATAACATATCACTTTATTAATCAGCATATACTTACGGAGCCAGTGATTTAATTAGAAGAAAAGCAATTAAAATTCAAATTCACTTGGTTCATTCTCTTAATGAGGCACGCGGTGTCATAAGAAATACAAAACTCTGGCACTTCAACTTCCTTTTGACCATCTTCAGAGAAATGAAGCTCGCTCCCAGGTATTTATGGCTTCTGACTGAGCACTTGACAGGGGAAGCGTGGGGTTATCGCGGACTACAAAAATCAAGAGTGCACATCCAGCTTTCAGTGTGTCCGTCCACGTACACATACATACATACATATATGTATGTATCTAATTATGTATTTACATATGTGCTGGGAAAGAGGGTGAAGTTGAAGAGCTTTTTGGAGAGAAACATGAAGCATATATCCATCTTTGAAGTCCCATCTTTAACATACTGGGCTTATGTATTGCTATCGAATGCAACAGCAATATGCTAAAATGGAGAGGATAATTAACAAGAGAAGAGCTAGAGCGGCGACCAGAATCCAAAAGAAGTAGGAGTAGGGCTGAAGTTGATCCATTTCAAGGGCCATTTCTCGGACTTGGGGTAGTGTCTCGTACCAAAATACTGCCTCCTACAATAATTTGTCAATTTAATAAATTACCAATAATTATTATAGAATATAATTATTACATTTGGGGATTTTTTAAAAAAGGTATATATGTTTTTGTAAAAAAAATTATAATAATTTTAATTAAGTACGGCATGGCGGAAAGATGTCTTCATTGACATGGGGTGAAGTGTGAGGTCATAATAGCGGACTTTATTAGGCTCAATGCGGTGCCAACGGGTCCAGTTCTCAAATTGGGACACTGCTTGCTTCGGGGTTCTTGTCATATGAAATACATGGTTTTCAATTAATCATTCAATGCTTGAGAAAATTAAGGGATTAAGTCATGGAAAAAGAGAATGGTTCCAGGTGGAGTGTATGAAGTAAAAAATGTAGCTACAAAAGTTGTTTTATAAGCGGAAGACAAAATTTACATTATAAACCTATTAGTCGGATATGAGGATAAAAATTATGGCTGTACAAATTATCGTATTAGATTTTAAAATTTACATGCTAATGACCGAATGAACCTAATAATAATAAGCAATGGGCTTACCCGTAGTTGGCAAAGGAGGTCCAGACCTTGACCATGACCTCCTCCATATTGGCCGGCGTTCCCTTAATGCTCCTTTTGGCCTTTGTAATTTCCTCCACCACCCCCAAACTCTCATTGCCCCCCACATGACTGAGCACATAGTTCAAATCCCTCCATGGCGGAATGTCGTACAAGGAACTAGTAGTAATATTACCCGCTTCCATCCTCTCCCTAAAATAACTAGTGAATTCGCTATTCCTATGGGAAAATACATATGCGTACGCAGGTGGCTTCGAATTCCTGGTCAATTTCTTGGTCAAAGTCCAAAACCCGGCGTGGGATTTTAAGTCACCGAACAGCTAGACAAATAACGAGAGTCAATCATTCCTCACATACAAATACTACAAATATGTGTACAAATCCTATTCTATAGTGTTATATCTCCAAGAAATAACAGATACAATACTTGCTTGCTTGCTGTAGAAGCTCAAGTGCAACAGCACACATGTTTGAAAACATTCGTGTAATTTCAAATGTGTCAATGCATTGGAACGAGTTTCCGTATTTACCTTTCCGATACAAACATCAAGTACGACCAGAAAAAAAAGGGGAAAAAAATGAAAATAAAAAGGAAGCCCCAGAGTTCACTTACCGCCAGGAGCTTTTTGGTGAGAGCTCGATGATACCCATTATTGTCAGTTGGCTCTCCAAAATAAAGTTTCCAAATGGCTTCAAACATGACATCGTACACAGTGGGAGACTCCTCTTCAAAGACAAACTTCAAGCTCTGCCTGAGCGTCTCCTTGACTTTGTCAACATGTCGTAAATTTGAGTATCCACCGATCTTATCCGTGAAGTCCATCAGCATGCCGTAGCCCTCTAATTGATTAACCCCAGCAATGATGGGGACCTTCACGAGCGTCCCCATCTCCATGAGAGCCTCGGGCTCATCCATCATCACAGGGAATTCCCTCCATTGTGCATCCACAACTGGGAGGAATCTTTTCGGGAAACTATGGAATTTGAGCTGGTCTTGCTGAATCCTCACGAGGTCATCCACCGGCTTTAATTTTAAACACTCGAGCACTTCCTCAGGTTTCACCTCACTCTCCTGAGTAGTAGTAGTTGTTGTAGTAGTGCAGCCCGCCGCGGTGGCAATCTCTTGGGTGAACTCTTTAGGGTTTAACATCAAAGATTTATTACCAGGTGGGCTGAACATACTTCCTGAGTTCGTCGTCCAGATTGCACCTTGGAACAAGCCCCCGGATAAAGGGGAGAACAAAAGGTAACCTACATCACCAAAAATAGTGACGCGTGTGGGGTTCCCACCAAATCTTTGAATGTATTTCTGAACCCATTTGATGGCAAAAATCTGATCCAGCAGTCCATAATTGCCTGGGATATTTTCGTCCCCACTACTGAGAAATCCGAATATGCCGAGGCGATAATTGAAGGTGACAAGGACGACGTCCTCATTCATCAGGAGCTTCCTGGCACCGTAAAAGTTACCCGAGCCCTCCACGAAATCCCCACCATGGATGTAGATGAGGACCGGATACAAATGCCTTTGTTGGTAGAAAGTATCCTGAACTGTGTACGGATTCGGGAGGAACGGTCGTCTCAGTGGAGCTGACATGTAAAAACAACAACAATTTCCCTCAATTTCAACTCCCTGTAAAAAATACACTCATCATTTCCCACACCCTTAACGATACAGGCCATGGGTGTAAGCATCGTTGGAAACAGCATGTATCTATGTCCCTACACATGTATAGATACAATTATGTATCCGTAGTGAGATGAAGGAAATCCTCAGCTATAATAAGAAGCAAAAGAAAGAGTATCTTTAGTTTCATTTTTGTTGTTAGAATTTAAAAAGGCGATCTGTTAAAACCTAAAGAAACCGGCAAGAAAAAAAAACAGTGTCATCCCATACAGCATTCCAGACGTCCACTTTCCCCTCTTAACAATTTCCCAGTTTGCTTTAGTATTCAACAACATCTGCAGATGTTCAAAACGTCTTCTTAGCAGATGATCTGTCTTCCCTTATTTTTGTATGTATTTTTTGCGTGTGTGAAAGATGGATACCAATATAAGGGTATAATTTCATTGTACACAGGAGGCATGTGCTTTTTAAAAACAAGGGATGGTGCTGGAGTTGATTTAAATAGATACATAATAGACTCATATCCCTATGTCACTCGGCAGGAATATTTTGAGGGAATCCCAAGCCATAATAAAAACACATTAGCTCTGTTCAGAGTGACTTCCTTCCTGACACCCGAGAAAAATAGTAAAGGATTAGTCCCCGTCAGGGCCGTAAAAGCCGGGAAATAATTGGAGGAATAAATCCCCAAGAGTTAAACATATATAGGCGGAAACATCTCGTTAGAAGGGAAAGGATTAAATCTGATTTACAAGCTCCGCATATAATTACTATAATTCCAAGCATGGAGCTATGTACATACGTACATACAGCCACTCTCCAATTGGAGACACGTCACAAAAAGTGACCTAAACATGTCAAGCCTTAACCATTGTCTCATTACATCAGGAAGTGGTGGCAATTTTTCACATTATTTTCAGAAAAGGAATGAGAAGGTTTTGGAAACATTACTGGAATGTAAACAAAAACAAATGGGAGTCTGCCGAGTACAAATAGTCTATAAACAGCTCCGGCATTACTAAAAGTGCGCCTTTTATAACTATACTAGCTTATTTACTACAAGTGCATAGGAGCTACCCCTATATTTTTACTGAGCAATGCCACTGAACAGCTTTTTACCACGAGACAATGAGGGAAATGGGAAAAAGGCGGGTAACCCAATCCCATAGCCTATTAACGGATCCGCGACCACTTACAGGGAATATGAGGCGTGAAGATGTTCAAATACAAACAGTCCTGATTCCCCACCACGCGTCTCTCCACCCGGCTCCACTGACTGCAAATGGACCTGTATTTGGTATTGTCTTGGGCACTGGATTTGATGTCTACAACTTGGGGTTCCTAAATGGGACAGTTTTGTCAACATTCTTTTAAGTATCATATGACAAAAGGGGTTTTTATATATTATTACATACATATAGTCTCTACTTCCTATTCTTATACAGAGGGAAATCCAATACAACCATCAGAGATTCATATTTGATTAGAAAATAAAAGTCTAACCTTCCACCTCAAAGGTCCGAGAGGTGGCTGGGCGTAGGGAATGCCTTTGAAGACATAGTAAGTTTTCTCTGGACCCTTGACTTTCTCCTTGGGGGTCGCTTCCTCCGTTCCTCCAACTTTCTCATCCTCATTCCTACGCTTATCAACAGTCTCACTTACATTAGTAATGGTAATAAGGTCGTCCGTTTTGTTTAGAACACTGTTCTCATCCTCATTCTCAGTATTGGAAAGCTCATTGGAGATGTTAAAGACACTGGCGAATAATTCATGCTTGATGCTACTACTAGGCTCCGGAGATTTCTCCACCTTTGCCTGGGGCAACTCAAGTTTCTTTTTTAATCCCACAAAAATCCCCGCATCACTCGTCCGAACCTTGATCCGATCACCGTAGGTGTCAATCTCAGATGAAGAAGCACAAACTCCTCTCAAAATCTCCTGCTCACAGAGGAACGTGAGGAAGGTGAGGAGGAGGACAGTGAGGGTAAAAACTAGAGAGAACTTACGAGCATGAAGCACTGTTACGAAGTTGTCACACGGAGCCATTGTACGTAGGAGTTTGAAAATTGGGGGTAGATAATTATTTATATACCTTCAACCTCTGTCTGCTCACAAAGGGTGGATATTTATAGATTATAATAATTATAATTAATAGTAATGCAATTGTAGAGATAATGTAACTACTTTTTAATTATTCACTGACAAAATCTGTAGATATAAAATTGGGGTATATATCAAATTCCCTTGTTAAAATTAGATTGAATCTCTCGGGGCTCACGTCCAACCCAATAATTCTTCACTTTATCAGGGACTCCACTGGGAAAAACATGTGATCTCGGGAATTTACAGGAGAAACTCATGCTGAGCTGAGTCAAGATTGTTACACGGAGCGAGCACAATACATGGATGAACAGTAGCACGAGCAGGAGTAATAGTAATAGAAGTGCTGTAATGAGAGCTGTCTTTTCCCTCCGAGCTCACACTTGAGAAAGGAACGGAGTTACATGGAAGAGATGAGATTGTGTGACTTGATAGGGAAATTTATGATCACTAGCCGATACCCATACAGGCGTCAGATTTATTACCCAAGCGATGAACTTGAGTATCTCTGGCTAAACCATCAGATATATAATGCGTCCGTCTTGAGTTTCCCTACACATTTCTCTAAATCCTACTTCCATGTAAATATACATACATATATATCTATAGATACACATATAGAGTATTTATCTATAATAATTATTTATATAGATACGTATAGATATGGTAATATCTACAGAAAGATGCACAAAGTCAAATCACTACCAAAAGTACAAGGACAGGGCTACTGATCTTCCATGAAGCCTGTCGTACAATGTGGTTGATTGTATTGGAACGTTTTTATAGAGAGTCAGGGCTAACAGTGAACAGTTGGTTCCTTGTGTTTCCATTAATTCATGGCCTTAATCTAATAATGTGCTAAGTACGAGCACTTTGGGCTGAGCAAATGGCATATTGCACCCACGACCATAAACTGTTACTGACGATCAACAGAACTCACTCCAGGGAGTATAGGAGAGAGGACTGCCAGGTGAAACCCAGTACTAGTATCAATATTGGGAGCTTCACCAGCTCTACTAGCAGTGTCTAGCTTGAAGGTTGTCCCAGGGAATTGATGGAATGAGGACCGTTGATGAAAAACGTAAATATAGAAAGTAATTTTCCTTTCAGCAACTTCGTCAGTTTTTCCTCAGTCACAGTCACATTCCCTCACAAAGAGTTTTCACTTGATTTTTTTTTCTCCCACAGAGGATGAGTGGTTGGAGAAACCTTTTGTAAATTAAATGCACTCTGTAAAAATCTCCCCTAGTGTGGTGTAATTATTTAGTGGGAAGTGATGGGGCTAAAGATGTCGGGCGATCAGAGGGCAATGTCAGACAATAATGCGGACTGTGCAGTTGTTGGTAGGAAAAAGGGAAACACGGACTCACAATGAGCCACTACTACTCCTACTATACTGCCAGCTGAAAACTCATGGGATGGAACATTACTACTTGGATTCATAACTGTGTGTGTGTAGAATTTTGGGAGAGAGTACGTTACATACCAGAGGGACACACTCAATACGACGGGACTAGTCGGAGATACAAGTTATTTCGCAAGAGGATTAAAAATAGGCCTTCCGATTCCCCGCAGGATCTATATACACTACTATTTGTAGTATCTAGTCAAATCCACACCGGCACAGTATATCCCTGAAGTCACTTCTCTGTACTCACTAATTATACCTACACTTGTTATGATAAGAATAGGGATGATGATAGCCGGAGCTATAAACTATACAGTACGGTAGTAATTTCTATATAGTATAGGATAGCTTCGGAGAATGTGTCACGTGTGAGGATATAAACACCACTGCGTGTATACATTTGCAGATACAATTATAGTAATCAGTCCCATAACACAATCAGCCCTACATCTCCAGGAGTATTTCAACTGTAGGTTATCTTTATATATAATTAGTTACAAATACTCACATACACACACAGGCACAAACACACTCCTTCGGCTTTTATAGTTTCAGTTTCAAGTGAACATTCTGCTCCGCAGAGAATTTTTTCTCTGTCTCAAGGAAAATAGGATATGTATAGTGCACATACAATGGGGACGTATGTAGGTGGGTAGTTATGTGTCTGTATATATGTAGTTGCGAGAAAATATGCACAAAGAAAATTCAAACATTTGCAAACGATGTGGGCAACTGTGCACATAAACACATCACAGATGCACTTCTTCCTCTCCTTCACTCTCTCAGCTCAAAGTCTCAACTAAAAGGAGGTATTTTATATCTGTGAGACATATATGTAATTATTACAGTACTATAGAGTCACAGTAGCATAACGTTTGTTTCCCTTTTCACGCTGCTGAAAGTAAATACATATGTATGTAATTACATGTAGGATAGTAGATACTCATGGACTTACGTGCTCATCCCATACACACACACTCCTCCTCAATGAGTATTGTCTCTGGAAGGGAATGCATAATTACGTATGCAATTCAATGACAAATCTTTGAGAGAAAGATTCTTTCACAACATTCTCAGCTCCTCCAATGTCTTCACAAAATGTTAGCTTTATTTTAGCAAATGTTATCACTTCCTTGGACCAGTTTAGTAATTATTCTTGTTCATAAGTTATATACACACAAACACAGTGGACTACACAGCCTTCCTTGAATAGAATGAATGATTTGGAGTTTGATATTGCATATTGTTTGAATATTGTTGGGGCTTGTATATGTGAATATGGACGTTGATAGTAACTGTTAATTTTTTCCCTGAAGTTTATTTCCGTGTTTGTTTACTCAATGAAGACTTGGCAGATTTTAGGACACATTTGTATAGTAATGTAGGCTTTTCTCGAGAAAGGCACACGGCTGAACCTGACAAATTTACTAACTCCAGTGAGATGTGAAACAAGGATGGAAGGCCGTGACTATCTCCCCTGACTTTCCTGAGGCTCAGGAACAGGAATGAATGACATATTTTAGTGAGGGGATTCCTGTCGTGGGAAAAAATGACTTTCCAATGGCTCTTCAAGGATCTATAATAAATGGGAAAAGTATATATGGGGAAAGAGGAATTTATGTGGTTATTGTAATGATTATTGTGAAAGGGAGTGAGGGGGGGGGGAATGCACGCGTGCAGGAATCTTATATAGGAGATTTTGGGTGGGATAATTTCCTATGGATATATGTAATTATTGCTGTTTATTTGTTGTGTGTATTTTGGAGACGGTATTATTGTATAAGTGGGAATGGCTCAGGCCTGTCGTGCACCCTCCGCTCCTCAGCTCTTTTAAGTGAATCCAATGTGAAAAGTTGTCAAATGTGTAACACTTGAGGGTTGGTTGGGAACAGGCAAGGAGGAAGAGGAGGACTGACGGTGTTACTCACTTAAAACTTGACAAGATGGAAAAGAAGATGATGAGACGTTTGAGCTCCGTAAAGTTGTTGGGATATAAGCTTACTTAGAATTGTGTAAACTTTAAAAAGACTTGTCCTCTCAAGACTTCAGTAGTGTTCATGCATCTTATAGGGAGATACATAATTATATCTATACCCAAGTGTATCGAAAGGATTGGAGGAAACGAGTGATCCCTACATTTTATACGAGTGTGTGTGCGTCTCTATGGAGGATTTTGACTACGCACGGAGAAATCTAAATATATATGTACATAGATATCTACCTATGTATACATGTATATGTAAATACATGCCCATGTTAAAAGCATATGCCAACAAAATGTAAATCCAGGGAAGCATAGGCACTCTTTCCGTATCCCTTTTTTAATATTTATTCTTATGGCGGAAAATCGTGTGGGTGTTCTTTTTTTTTCCTACCTTTAAAACTCGTATGGGGATTTATAAAAGTGCGTATAAAGAGGAGGCCAGAGAGTGAGAGAGCTCCGAGCATGTCTGTATACTTATGTAACTTTTTGAGAAATGTTTATTTTCGACTGTTCATGCAAAAGCATTTGTTTGTGAAACTGAGGGCGAATTTTACTACCACTATATACCACAGGGCTGAGGATTGTGAGAGCTCATTTCCAATTTTTAATTCCTCCTCAATACACAATCATATCATATGCTAATTTATGGAAATGAGCTCCAATGCTCAATCCTTCCTACAAGAACAACACACAGACTCCCTCAAAATATTAGTATCTTCGGATGAGAGAGTAGCGAGGGTCTCTTTCCCATAGCACTACTATATAAGAGCCAGAAATTGTTGGATTATAATATTCTCCTTTAGATGGTCATGTTTGCTTTGCGTAGGCTTTTTACTGTATACCGTCTCAATCGTGAAAGGATCCTCTTAAACTTTCCTATTATTTATGGTGTAAAATCAAGGGCTGAGATTGTTCCTATTGTTTTCCTACACATAAGCAAATAGATCCGTATATTGTATGTACCTGTAAATATCTATATACTACACATTTCTTCCACTATGATCTCCAAACCTCCACACTCCAATAGATATAGACACACGAACGTACAGATATGTACACTCAGAGTTTGAGTAATTTCAACCCCACTCATTGTTCCCCTATCCTCAAGTGTCTATACTTGTCTGCGTAGGACTGTCGTAACAAGAGATATTTACACATGTTTTAGCTCATGTGAGAATTATATTGGAATAATAAAATAGAAATAATGACCATGCAGTAAGTTGGATATGTCAGGGCTGTTTATCCCCCTCTGTCTCTGATGTATAAACGAGAGCAAAAATAAATGTCTGACTTTTTTATCATTCCTTTAAGTCATCCCGTTTTTTCCTCACATCATATCGGCTTCGTCTCTTCTTTTGTAAAGAACTAATTTTTCCCGTCTGATAATGTAAAACATTTTGGGGGGTATAGTGCTTCTTCTTGTGCATAGCCTTTTCCTATATCTACATTTCTATATAACAATTAAATTTTTTTTAGGAAGAAATGTTAGAAAGATATTACAGGAAGGATGGTAATTGTATCTATACCATTGAGTCCGAATGGTATCTGTAATCTTCGAGCTTCAAGTGTCCATACGACATTTAGGAAGAGTACAACAAGGAGCTAAGTGGTTTCAAATTGAGTTTAGAAGGTGTGACAATCCCTGTATGAGTCTGGAGGCCTCACCTGACTCTGTGTACACCCAAAGTGAGCCCAGAGCTGGGGAATTGGCTCATTTAAGAGCGTGTAAACCGGAGCAATTGATGCTGAGGAACCAGTTTTAGTATTAATCAAAGAAAAACTTGTCAGAGTTTGTCATCAGGGAAAGTCATATATGGACTTGGAATGTTTCTCATTGAGTGCATATGTAATTATATGTATCTATCTATGTGTTATGTAGATATATTTAAGTTATAATGGAGATTTGACCATATGGACAGAGACTGTGTAGTAATTGCTACAACCAAAAAATGCTGAAGGTATTAAGATAGGATAATATCCTTTAAGTACCAGGTACATACGAATGTAGGGACAGGGCCAATATTTTAGGCTCCTGCAACTGAATTTCTCTTTTAGAGCCGTATGTCGTGGGTGACCCTCATTAAGTATCTACGTACATATCTAGTTATAGGCACTTCCACTTGTGACATTTCAATTCCCAAGGGGAGATGCATATCTATCTGGAATGAATCAACTTAAATTATTTACTGACTAACCTCAAAACAACAATGAGGAAATTGTACAGTTTAGCATTACAGTCACAGGGGAACAGCATTATGTGAGCAAAGCTTGAGAATTACGATACAAATAAATACACATGTGTGTATTTACTGTAGGTACGTATGTGGGCTGTTTATATTTTTATTTGGTCGTACATTTCAGTGAGAGAGAGAGAGAGAGAGAGAGCAGGTCCCTCATATAAGGGTAAATCAATGGAAATAACAGTACTTTTGTATGATTCATCCAGGGATATGAGGTTGGGGGAGAATGACTAGTGGAATGAAATCTGCAAAAATTTTTTGACGACTTTAATGATTTAAATGCCCCTCAATATTTTTTTTCTTTAAATTGGAAAAACTGTAAGAATATATTCCCTCTTTCCATCCCACAAACTCTGCAAAATCTCATTCTCTCACGACCCAAAAAGATTTACATCCTGAGAATGGATTTAGGGATTTCGTCACCAACCTAGTTCCCTGTCTGTTTTCATCCATTATATTGTATAACTGGCCCATTGGGTAAAAGCTCAGAGCCGGGTTGGATTAAAGGGGAAAAGCGACAAGCTTCAAGAATTAAGTAGCTCTGATGAAAAAAACATCATTTCCAAATGAGTTTTCTAACCCTACCCCTGCCAACAAGTTATTTATGACCTGATGACTATTTACTACATCTTCCCAGTTGGGTGCTCATGGGATGCATATGGGGAAATTTTGATGAAATCCACCGGTATGTCTTGTGGAATGTGAGCTTTTATTTATCGTCCGTTTTCTCCGGGAGGAATTCAAAGGATACAAAAAAACTGACCATAAAATTTTCGATACAGACACATTTTTTATATTTACACATGCAATAATTATAATACGTATAGATAGATACTCCCCTTCTGGAAATTGTACTAACATCCAAAAACTTGTTCTGGGCTCGAAAGTACACCCAATATTTTACAACTGCTTAAATTTACAGAGTCAAAAATCATATAGATATATCTATAGTTTGTTGGTTAAGTCTTCAAGCATTTAAAATATTTGCAAATTTCCGGAGTGGTGTACATTGATTTAGTTTTAGTATCTTACATACTATTTATATATTTTTTTTTATTCTTTCTTTACGTTTCACAGGTTGAGCACTTAACTTCCAAAGGTATTGATTTACTCTTGTGTCTTCCTTTGGGTTCATATAGTACTACAGAGAGGTGTCACATTTGATAAGAACCAGTTCTGACAGTGTGTGCGGGCATTCTCATAAATGTATCTACTATATGTACATATGTACGTGTGTATAGTAATTAGAGTACATGATGTGTATATTGTCAAAGTACATATGTACGTCTTGAGATTAGAGGAAAGCGAAACAAATATTCCGTGTGACGATTCAAGAACTTGTGGAATTTTTGAGGAAAATAAAATCCCACGTGGTATATATATGTCACTCTGTAGTATGTACATATGTACATGTGGAAGGAGCAAGCTGGGAATTAACTGTAAGGAGCTGTATGGTTTGTAGTGAAAAGAAATTTAATTTAAATAAAAAAATTAGCTACGAGTTATCTCAATTTGAAAATCTTTCAACCCCAATGACTGCTAACAGACCGCGGAGATAATTATTATACTTTGGGGGATAAATGAGCTGAATTTGGCAGCTGGTCTTGTTTTAAGTATCCACCCAGATGCAGTGAAACGTTGGAACAAGGTACATTTAAATTATATTTTGTAGACATAGCATCATATACATATGTAAATACATACATACATAGGTAAGGACAACTTGATACAAACCTTTTTCTCAGCTGATTACAAATTACCCATTTGTACAAGTGAGTATGCACATTTTTGTGAACATAAGATATTGTACCAATACCATTGCATAATTATACAAGTATATAGTAAGTACTCTGACCCGTTACAAGGTAATTCGATGACGAATATGTGTAAGAATGTATGAGAGTTATTTATAGGAGTGTGATAAAATTCGCAATAAAAATATCCCTTCAAATTTTACAACCCTGAAAATTTTATTTACGTAATAACTCCACTTTATGCATAATTATTTTTGTATGCGTAATAATTCACAAGAATTTCGGACTTGTTTTTTAGGACACTGTATGGAATGATCCCTCTCTTGAGTATGTACTCTCCTTTTGTGTGTACATTACATAAGCAGCGAGGTTTTTTTTTTTGGTTCAACGGAATTAGATCTATTTTCAAGCCTTTGCCTTCCTTAGCTTCCGTGTAACGTTTATTTATTTTTTTGTGAGCGTGCAATTTTTTTCAGATATTCTTACTGCAGTGTATTGGCTCGAGGATAACAAGCTTGAAGAAGTGGGAAATGTATCCGGATCTCCCTCTCTCTCTCTCTCTCTCTCTCTCTCACTCTCTCAATGAGAGCGCATACTGAACGCAGATAGGGCATCCAGAAGCTACATTGATTTATTAACTCTAAACCCCATCATTATTTTAGTGTTAGTGGGATTCCTATAGGTAGAGTTTTACTTCATGCATATTTTTTTGTCTACCGAACGTCGGGTTCACCCTCAAGTTCACTGCATTTTTTATGCATGTTAGACAATTTTACGGACTTGTATATGATACTTTTGGCTGCGGAGTAGTCACTGTAGTAGGAAAGCAAGTGCTCCATTATGTATGTGTATTATTGTGTGGAAAGACGTAATATATGTAGGCTCTTTCCAGGTTATGATCTGCCTACTTGAAATGGGTTGTGGAGATGGTGCGGGGGAGTTATATCTTTCAGCACGGATCTACCCGAGCAAGACGATGAGGAAGAGAATAAAAAATTAGGAACGGAATAAAAAAGACAAACGAATTGAAAACCTTCTCCCCACGACAACAACAACTGTCTCAGAAGAAAAATTACCTTCGAATTAGAAACTTTTCCAAAGTTTTTTTTTCTCGCAGTTTATTAAAAACTTGATAATGGCGGGTTTTTTAAAAATTAAATCATAATATTTAATATTCAATTTTTTTTTAAATACACACTTTTCAAACTAGAAAGATTTTTGTTAGACCTTGACATAACCTTACGTAAAAATAAAACTTGCACATAATATATGAATTTGCCAATGGGTTTTTTTCTCAACAAAAACTTAAAAATATACATACTATACAGGACGTGCAAAAGTACAGAGACCTTCTGGATTGAGACTTTTTGATGTGACGAGTGATGATTGGAAACGATCGGAAGTCAACATTGAGGCTCTGCTTTTTTGTACGGAGTTCAGTGTGTTCCCGTTCCAAGTATCCTGTAATTACATCATCTCTCTGGCAATCTTCCTGAAATTCAAAGGAGAAGTGCGAAAGAAAAACCTATGGAGAGATCAACTTAATTATAGGTATAATACAAAAACAGTGTTATAGTTAATTACTTGAATTGTCAGTTATTTGCAAAAAGAATAAAATAAGGCTTACGAGAAGTAATTATGCATTTTTTGGTAATTTTTAAATTAATTAATAAATGGATATACATTAACACGTATATATTTACCTTTACCTTCCGTTAATTATTTAGTGCAGAGTAATTTGTAGGACTGTCCAAAAATTAAAGCAGTAATGATCTAAGAATAAAATGATGTATAATTTATCCAATGATCATTCTAGTCGATCCAATTGTTTACAGTTTGTAGTCCATTCTGTCATTTTGGCAGAGACAATTAAGTAGTAATTGTATTGTAAAAGCCAACAAGAATCAAGCCATCAAATGACATATGCAAAATATACAGGCACTCGTGTTTATGAGACTCTTCTTGAGGTGACAGTGACCAAAGGGAAAAGTAGTTTCTGCACTTTTAACTTGATCCGCTTGTGGATGTAACATAAAATTTGAAGTAAATAGGAAATAATGCTAACTGAAACCAATTGAAGTCTAACATGGAGTTTCATGTAAAACAGATGGACAGGTAGTATTTACAAAGTGGTCTGGCTTAGTCTCTTCTTACTCTTTTACATGATGTGGGTCTTTCTCCTGAGCTACTTGTACCATTATACTCTTGACAGGGGCAGCAGGGGTAACGTGATAAAGCAAACACGTTTTTGCACACTAATTAATTCCCTGCAGTGTCAGTGTGTACTTCAAAACTCTGCGTGTGCATTTGTATATATTATCTATGTATGTATATTACATATATTTTATGTGCGCAGGAGTATACCTTGCAATGGCTAACACATGATGGATAGTTGATTGAGGAACGTATATTTTACATGTATGTTATGCATCTGTGATAGAATTTTGGAAAGAGTCTGTCGGCGCTATGTTTCCACGAACCCTTTATCATACATTTTGGGACTTTACGCTGACATTGTGATGGATGGGTAATTAAGGGTTATAACCCATAAGAGAGGGATGGAAAGTGTCACTAAAAGAAAGGACCTTTGATGAAGTTTGCTACGCTGATGATGGTGTGGGTGGTGGGGCAAGTTTCCAATGATACCTTGACCGGATGGGGTTGGGTTTTGCAGTGATAACCTCCGTCAAAGGTACGGTGAGTAATGAAGGTGATCTTGGAATGACTTAATCCTTTTTGAATTCCTTGTATTTACTGTAGATCCAAATTGTCATAAAAGGCTATGCTTTTTGCAGAGTGACAAATCCCGACTAATTCGGAGGACAATCAAGCGTTATGTTAACCTTGCCTTCGTCATGACCAAGCAGCTTTGAATGTAGTCCACCCGCTTCCTACTTGGGATCATTTCGTAGGAGCAGGCAAATATTTTATTTCCTTTAAAAATGTCCTTTACAAAAAAGCAGATTCATTGTCGCCATGTTCAAAATTGTACTGCAATAATAATAAATTATTTTTTAATGATTATTGCTTATTTTAAAAGTGTATTACTTGAGCACGAGAAGGAAATCATTGAGAACTGAAGACGAGCACAAAGAATAGTCAAAATAATTACTTCCACTTGTGTTTTAGCTTTTGGGGCATTATTAATTTTAAGCTCGTTATAATTAATTATGCAAATATCATTTCGATATAACAAAAACGCTGAGTGGGAAATCTTCCACAAAAAAGAAATGTAAAATTTTAATTTTGAACTGAATGATGGTGCTTTAATGATGGATATAATTAATGAGTGAATAAAATCAATATTAGGTAAATAAACAGAAGGCTAGTTATTTATTCAGGAAATTGAAAGATAATAAATTTGATTTGTAGATCAATAATAATTACAATTACATATTGTTTGGATATCAACAACTAAAAATAAACTCTACTGGAAGGAATAAATCTCAGCACAAGACTTAGAGTCTCATAATTAAAACTCTAAGATTCTTACATCTAACATTATGTAATACACATCAAATGATACGGAATTACTTTACACGTAATAGGTAGAATTACTCAAGTCTCGATGATGGGCTTCAACTCAAACTGAATTAAAAGATTAAACGAGACTTACCTTGAAGTTTAATCTTAATTATATGAACAGACTCGTCCGAATATATTACATATATGTAGTAGCTCCATCTATGCAACTGTCCACAACTTTTAAAGCTTTCTTGCTCACACCACCATGCACTCCCTGGTCCATGAACCAACTCATTCGTTTTTAAAGTACTTAAACGGTTTGCAATCTTGAGCCAAAAACAATTTTTTGTTTTGTTGGGTAGGGTGGGTGCAATATATTCGGACGAGTCTGTTCATATAATTAAGATTAAACTTCAAGGTAAGTCTCGTTTAATCTTTTAATTATATTTCACGACTCGTCCTCTATATTACATATATGTAGTTGTTTGTAGTTTGCAAACCGGATATTTTTCACCCGCAAGTAACACTTGTCTAATTTTGTATTTTATTTTTATTTTATTTATTTATTATTTTTTTTTGTTTTTTTTTATTTAGTGACCCCAATATTACTTAAGCTACATGCAAGAATTTAACAATGTTTCTGCAAATAGTGATGGGTTTGTTAATGGCCTTTGATAAAATTTGGCGAAAATAGACGATGCTTCCGTCCATCCAGCAGTCTTTCTGATAATTTCAATATTAATACCCTTTCTAGCAGCAGCGGATGTTGACGCATGTCTTGTGCTGTGTGCAGAAAAAACGGAAGTATCAATCCCACTATTTTTAAGAACTGTATTTATCCATCGTCCCACAGTCTGGGATGTCACACCTCTAAATGGCTTTTTTAGAGAAATCAACAAGCTATCACAGTTACCTCTCAAGGGACCTGTACGCTTTATGTACTCGGCAAGTACTGTACTAATACATATATCCGGGTCCTGAACAAACCGTGGCAGACGCAGGCAAGGTTGAGGGCGATAGATTCGAGACGTTTTTATCCGTGCAGAGATAAAAATATTGGTACCAGCAGTGTCTGTCTTAATGTCTCCGATTTTAATGCTGGCAAATGTCTGGACCCTATGGGCAGTGGTTATTGCCAGTAAACCAACCACTTTTAAGGTTAAAGTCTCAACACTTAACGTTGAAGAAGGGGAGAGAGATTTTAAATAATTTAAGACCTCCTGAGGGTCCCAAGTATAATTATATTTAGGTCGCGGTGGGCGAAGGTTGCTAACTCCTTTAAGAAAACGCGATATGTTCTGGTTATCACCAATCAAACCTCCCGATAGTAGAGAAACTGCTGATCTGGCTGAGTTTAAAGTTGAATATGAGGCCCCACTCTGATACTGAATCTGTAGGAACTCTAAGACGTTATGACTGGTCGGCTCTAGAGGATTTTTGCGATTTTTCTGACAATATGTATGCCAATTTTTTAAAGCAGAAGCATATTGTCTTAAGGTAGATTCTGACAGTGAAGACAACAAGGTTTGTACACAGTTTTCAGGGACTCCCTGATTCAAAAAGGCTTGCTTGATAGTTTCCCTGCCAGAAGGGAAAACCGCTTCCACAACGGATGGACTTGCCTAGATTCAGAAAATAATAATGTTCTTGCCGGTTTAATTTCAAAGGCTGGTTCAACTAATAATTTCATAAACATCGGAAACCAAGGCTGAGCAGGCCAATTTGGAACTATTAAAATGCTGCACCGTGGTCTGCCTGGACCTTTTGCAAAACTCTCGGAATCAATGCAGTAGGTGGAAATGCGTAAAAGAAACTTCCAGCCCAATCAAGCGTAAACGCATCCACGTAAGTGGATTCTGGATCTGGAAGCCAACTTGCAAAGATACGACATTTTGCATTTATGTGACTAGCAAATAAGTCAATTTTCGGTTTTCCGAATTTCGAACATATATTCAGGAAGACTTTGTGGTTCAGACTCCATTCGTAGTCATCATTTACAGCCCTAGATTCTTGATCAGCAATAACGTTATCTACCGAGGCTATGTAAGATGCAAATAGGAAGATATTTCTTAATTCGCACCATTGCCATATTTTCCTGGAAAGAGCATTTAGCTTGCTATACTGAATGCTTCCCATTTTGTTTATATAGGCAATAGCAGTGGTGTTGTCCACCCTGAGAAGGATATTACAATCTCCAGCATCTCTTATTAATGATTTTAGACTATAATATATAGCCAACAGTTCGAGATAGTTGATATGGTGTTTTTTCTCCTCCCGACTCCAGAACCCGTGTGTTCTAGTTTCATTCATGCATGCTCCCCATCCGTTGAGAGATGCATCCGTAAAAATAGTATATCTATACTTCACACATTCTATTGATTGTGAGCTAGTTGGAATATTTTTCAACCACCACCTCAAGTCCTGCTGTACGGATGTGGTGATTTCAATAGAGTCTTCATAGCATCCGTGTGATTTAAGCAATGCTTTATACTTAAGTCGTTCCAATGCTTTTGTGTACAGTAATCCATATTTTACTGCCCGGCAAATTGAATTTAGGTGCCCGATTAGTTTTGCAAATGCCCTTATCTTACATCTTCTCTTCTCAATGAAATACTTAATTCGTTGTATTAAATCCTTGCGCTTTTGCAAAGGTATCTCAATTGTCATACTAACCGAATTTATTAAAAAACCTAAATATTGACACCGCTTTGTCGGAGTTAGTTCAGATTTCTCAAGATTTATGAGAAAACCGAGAAATTTCAACAAGGCTACAACCACTGCTGTTTGCTGTTGGCAAGATGAAAAGGACTCAGAGATGATAATTCTGTCATCAATATAAATCACTAGAAGGAATTCTCGAGCTCTTAACATGGCAACAATAGGTTTCAATAACTTTGTGAAAAGCCACGGCGCTACCGATAATCCAAACGGGAGGCAACTGAATTCATATAAATCCTTTCCCCAGATAAATCTTAGGTAATTGCGGTGATCTGAATTTATTGGAATAAGAAAATAAGCGTCCTTTAAATCGAGCTTGCACATAAAACAATTTTTGAATACAAGTCGAGAAACAACGCGTATATCTTCCATCTTGAAGTGCTTCTTCTCCAGAAAGACATTTAGACGCTTCAAATTTAGTATAAACCGCTTTGAGCCATTTGATTTTGGCACTAAAAAGATTTTGGAAAGAAATTGCCCTTCTTGTTCTGAACAGTTTTGGATTGCTCCAATTTTAATAAGTTTCCCGATTTCAGCTTGCATTTGAACTTGCTCAGCTTTTGACAAGTGCATACTACGTGGAGCATGGTCTTGGGAGGGTATTTTTACAAATGGTAATTTAAACCCCTCAACCCATTGTAGTATGCACTTATCGTTAGTTATCGTCTTCCAATTTTTTATAAATGATCGCAAACGCCCTGCATATCTACTTACTGTCAACGGTGATAATGACGGCGGGGACTCCGTTTCGGGCTCTGTTTGGGACTCTTGCGATCCTCCCGGTAATTTCGCCCGCCCTTCCCCTGATATTTCTTGTAGGAGTAGCGCGGGCCCCGGTAGTTTAAAGGAGCCGAATTTTGTTTTGGCGGATTTTGCTGATTTTTGTTCTGTGGAACAATTTTGGGTGCTTGAGGTTTCTCTCGCCGAAGCTCATTACCCACTTTTGTAATTGACATTGCAGCCTCTATTTTTTCTTTAAAATCTTTACCATAAAGGTATGTGTCGGTGGGAGTCTCGTCTGCAATAGTCTTCATAAGAAAGTTTAATGTAGGCGTGATGTGTGCTCTACGGGCTGCTGAAAGTTTGTACTGCAAGTCCGAGAGTAGCCTCCCCGCATCATTTAGAGACCTTACCGCGTCCCGTTTTGCCTCGAGGCTTCGTTGGTCAGCCGTATTTATCCGAAGCATGTGAGTTATGGCTGAACCTACAGCTGCCAGGCTGGAACCCACCTGCTTTTGCTGAGCAATCATGTACCCCTCTTTCTTAATTAGTTTACTATTCTTGCCAATGCTTGCCTGAACCTCAGGGTTAAGAATTGGTGCCGAAATTCCGGGGCAGTTCCGAGGGATCAAATTTAATTCAGTGAGCTTTTCATGACTTTGTGCCTGAAGGCCGAACTTTACAATATCCGTCCAAACTTGCACAAGAGGCTCATGAATTTCCATGCCCACAGTTTCTTTGGGAACATCGCGGGCCCCAAGTATTTCATTAATTTCTGGGTCAGCCGGGGCATGTATGGATATCTCATCCACGGATGGAGATCTCGGAGCGTCTTTTGAAACCGACGCTCTTGCATCGGAACCCGGTGTGTTATTCTTACCAATGCTCCTCACAGAAGGTGGAGGACTCGTAGAAATTGATCTAGTAGGGCTCTTCCGGCCCGAAGTGGTAAGACGCTTTGAATAGACACTTGAAATAATTGACTTTTTTTCCCTCGAAAGAACTCGCGGAGTCATCTCGCCGTGGTCTATGTTTACCACGGCTTTTATGCCACTTTTGACCTTTTGACCTACCGGTCTTTGTCGAGCCTCGCGGGCTACGATCACAATGGCCAGAAGACGTTGATCGCTTCTTGTGTCTTTTAACCTTTTTTGCCAAAAACTCGATTTGCCTCTTTAAACTCCTAATGGAGACTTCACTGGATGAGCTGGACGACGAACGCGATCTCTTTACCATTGCTAAAAGGCAAGGATAAAAATTGCAATAAAAAACAATAAATAACCTCCAACACCTGGTATCATAATATACAGATTTGGTAAGTTTAATACTCTAATCTTACCACCCTTGGGTGTTTAATTTGGAGAAAAGTTAATAAACACTTGAGGAGACCAAAATGGTTACGTGTGGACACGACGCACAAAATGAAGAGAATGAGTTGGTTCATGGACCAGGGAGTGCATGGTGGTGTGAGCAAGAAAGCTTTAAAAGTTGTGGACAGTTGCATAGATGGAGCTACTACATATATGTAATGTAGAGGACGAGTCGTGAAATATAATTGTGTGAAAGCACTGAGTCAGGATTTCTCTCTCTTCATTTCAACTGTGGACTGATGAGTCGATGAGTCATTTAGAATAAAGTTCAGAATTCTATTAACAGAACAGATCCGCCGTATCTTAATAAACTATAGTTACTTTAAAATTATTACAGATTAGAAACTCTGAGAATCATACAATGTAACTAGAGCAATAGGTATAGATAGATATTCTTTGGTAGATTCGGCCTTAGCCCTTACAACCTGTAAGTATCCAACGCAATAGTTGTTACTGCGTGTATATTTCTGAGTTGCCGTTGGTCAGGAAGGTGAAGAATTGAAATTGAACTTCCCGATCTTTTTATGTGTTAAAGTTATAGCGAGAGAGCTAAGACGGATTATTTGTACATGCAAAATCATTTAGACACATCTCGTTGACCGAATAACGCTAATACTTTGTCTTGCAAGAATAATAAGAATCTTTTCTTCTGCAAACTTCGCTTGTAAACAGCAGAGAGTACACGCATACAATGTTATCTGCCGTCCTACTTCTTCAATTGATTTTTTAACAAATTTTTTCTACTTTGGTTGGCTAAACGTTGCTGCAACACAAGTCCATCCGGCCGGAAATGAACTACATCGACAGATACCTGAAAGTGTCTGATGCTAATTATTAAGGTGGAAAAAATTACATTACTCATGTCAGAGTTGGCCCAAGATGTGCACGGGAAATAGTACTGAAATGAAAAAGGTGGTGTTGAACTTCCATTTGTCCGAGATGAAGTGAAACTAAAGAATCGTACTGAAACATTCCTAGGGTCTGCACATGCTGAATTAGTGAGAGGAATTTTGTGGTTGATAATATTCCTGACCTAATCACAAAGAGTATTGTCTTGGCTCAGGAAGTTTGACTAATCAAAATGGGTTAACTGAGGGGAAGTCTAAATTTACAGGTACTGTGTACAAGGCCGCATGCTAATTTAGATGGATACAAGAGTTGGTGAATGGACCCTAAAACTTTCTAACATCATCATCAACACTACCACATTACTGGACACACTACGGCTAGCGGTTGCAAATAATATTGTTTGCTGTCAGTAGTCAACTCTTCAACAAGTGAAACAATTCAGTTATCATGTGTCATTTTTGAGATCATCAACACATGAAGGTAAAAACTGTATGTGTCCTTGAAGAGCAACACAATTTATTACACTTATTACATATTACGCTAATTCCACTGTAACTGTCTTCATTGAATAGGGTCTGATCTCAGAATTCCAGAGTAATTTAAGTATTTAAAGACTCAGATACCCCGAGTCAGATTCAGGATATAAATCTAGCTGAAATACTCCTACCGACCTCTCTTGTAGAAAATCATCAACTAGACACTCAGAAAAGTTCCTTTGAAAGCATCTACATACTCCATTGAAAATCCAGTTTCGCAAAGTGTACCTCAATAACAAATTATTACAGAAATTATTAAACAGAAGACTACTTGTACTAGATATATTCACATTATTACCATTTTCCTGAAACAGTTACCAACTGTTCCCGTAGCTTCTAGAAAAGTATGTGCACCAAATCAGCCTCAGGTTGTTACGACAGATGCAGCGGCAAATATCATACCTGAGCAACCAGCGGAGTCTGTTGATGTGGAATTTCTACAACCCAGTACAACTTTACTTTGAACGAAGCTTTATCCTTTAAACTGTCAGATCTGTTCAAGAGGAGTAAATGAAGAGTGTCTTTTTTGCAACCTTTACATTCTGAAGTAACATTATTACAAAAGGACGGAGAAGGGAAATGTTTCGTGAAAGCTGGTTTAAAAGTTGACCCTAAAAATACCCCCACTTAGAAATGTGAAAGCTGCATTTGTAAACGCCTCTAGCCATGTGCGTGCCCAACTTTAAGGCACATACCCGATTTCGGAAATTGTTTTTGCTGTTTTGACCAAAGGTCTCTGCCCATATACGAGGTCCAATTTGCAGGTTCGTGCCCGATATCTGAAATTGTTGCAATTTGGCAATTTGGCAAAGCCAGCGTCTTGTGTTTTATATACATGCGTGCCCAACTGGAAGGCACATGCCCGATTTCCGACACTGGTTTTACCAATTTGGTCAGAAACCTCGGCCTATATCTATGCATATGTGCCCAGCCAGAAGGTACATGCCCGACTTCGGAAAATTACAGATCTTTGTACACAATGAAAATCTAAACAATCCATCTCAATGATTACTTCAATTAAATTTGTTGTAAAATATAGAACAACAATTTGTTTTCACAGACATGCTTTACCATTTTAATTTTTCCGTCCGTATACTTACTCTCACAAACGTAATCTCAACAATTAAAATTCCTGGTATTTCGTCCCCTCGCGCTTTGATATATACTCGCGGATAATATTATATGTAGATATGTGACCATTTTATCACTTGTCAGTTTATTCGGTGGGAACGGTCGTTACCATAATGAACAATTTTTTTTTCATTTCAGTTTTATACATTTTTTTGTTATATTTTCATCACAACTGCCATATCTTCATTTACTTCTGAATTCAAACTGTTGCTTACGACCTTCGTCAACAGAGCAGCTTCCTTAATCTCGAAGATGAGATGGATGAATCAAGTTGAGGTTGGAAAATACATAATTACTTTCCAGGCGTCAGCGGAAAATTTTATAAGGAAAGTCATAAAGTTGTAAAAAAACAAAGTATTAAAATGTGCTTCCAAAGTAATGAGACGTGTACGTATACTTATACCTTGGAGTACATTGTTAAATAGAATTATATTAAAGTAAATCTACACATATAGAAATGCATAATTTGGGATTAAATTATATTTACAAATGTTTGTTAAAAGAAGATTATTAAATATTCTGCTACATTTTCCTATAGTATGTTCTGGTAGTGCTAGGAATTTAATTGCTCCGTGCTGAACATATTTCACATTGGACGATCATAGGCCAACAAAGAATTAGGGCTTGATTCTTGTTAAGAGCTGAATATAATTGGATATATCTGTAGTATGTACGCTTTTTTGTCCATGAGGTGACTTGTAGACACTGGTCTTCCAAAATGTAAACAGCTAAATAAATTTAATAAATTGTCAAAACCTATGCACAATAATAATGAACATAAGAAACCTATGTATGTATAAGAAGAAATAATGGGTCTACTAATAAATACTGAAGTGAAAATGAGAAAAAATTCTTCAGCATCAATGCAATCATATATACCTTGTAATGAAAGAGGCTGATGAGTACGTAAACAATAACTAAGCGTCGATTGATATAGCTTTCAGTTCCATCTTATCCCTCCAGAGGTCAAATCTTTTGTTTGAAGAAACTCGAAATTTCACTCCCAATGTTAATACGTAAAAGAATTGAGAAAGCAAATGACCACAACTTCTCCAGCACTCCAAAACATTCATACTTTACACTGACATAAAACCTTTTTCGAAAAATTAATTAAGGAAATAAGTCATTAAATATGTAATAATGTTGTATGACGGTAAAAGGTTGTTATAATTAAAACAAAAAAATGCAAAAATTAATTGCAAGTACGTAAATGATGTGCTTAGGTAAAATGAAAAAAAGAGATAATTTAGACTTTAGTTCTGGAATCACAATGTTGTTGTTAAATTTCAGTAACTTGTCACAATATAAACAGTTCCTTTGGCCTCCTTGTGGTACAATCCTTCAGGGAAGACCGAAAGAGGTTCGTCATCCCCATACACGGTTGATACAGAGTAGAACATGATTATGGAGAGTTTCAATAAAATAATTGCCTCGAAAAGCATATTTCTTGTTATTGATTTGGTTCTGGATATTTTCAAAATTTTTTGTTTAAAAAATTTATTATTTTACAGTAACTCTGTTAAAACTCAAAATTTTACTCAATTAAAGAACACAATTGATAAAATAATAAATGTCACTTGAGGAATTCAAGATTGTGAGGTCTGTGCAAAGGAATGAATCAAATCCAGTGTGTGTTTTGGTTCACCCATGTTCTGTCTACAATCTTTGATATGGTACATGTGCGCAACTTGCAATTCTGAGGATTAAAAGACAGTACGGATATTTAGATTGAATTTTGTGAGAGGATTATTGATGTGTGTTGTTTTTTTATCTAAATATAGAATCTGTGGCTGCATATTTGTATGCAGGTATGTTTGCAGTTGGCTGGTCAACTTTGGTTTATCGCTCAGCCAGCTGTCAGTATTCTTTTTGCTTTTGTACATGCTGATTAAATTTCTTCAATAAATGTTTCTAAATCCTCTTTTGCTGGGAGTCCTTTGGACTGGACTACTTCTGCTGAACTTTGTCGGACTAGTGTTCATGGCCAGGCAATGAGTGGTGATCATAAACTACAATACCGGAAGGAGGGGATTTGTTCATGGGGAAGTATTGCAACTTATTCGGGACTACTTTATTTTCGATACAGAAGTGGAGCAACATGTAATGTTGACCCTGTTTAAATACTCTTATGGAAGTATGCGCTAGGTAATAAATCGATTGCCTAATCATAATACTGTATACTACGCGAGAGGAAAATCATTCAAAAAATTGTTGTCTTTGAAAGCAAACATTGTTGGAGGAAAACGTGCATCCCAAAGTCGTCAATCGTCTATGTCGGAAAATCCTACTGAAATGTATGCATCGGTGGCGAAGTATTTCAGAAATTGCTGAACTGTCACGTAAAAGGTTACATTGGAAAACCAGAAATGTGAAATGCAAAGAAACTCATTCTAAGGCTGAAGATGGAAAATACGTTGTACGATTACGGTTTCGAAAGAAATTTTGAAAGAACTTGTTACTTCGATGAATCTAGGCAAGAAACGATTGAGAATGATGGAGAGAAGATTAGGGTAGAAACCGATTTCAAAGCTCAATATCTCCAATTAAAAAATATTTGGAAAATATGAAACAAATTTCCGATGCAAAAGTTCCGATGTTAAAGTTTCACATCAAGTACATTATTTGCGCATCACTGTCATAAAGATTGAGACTCCGACGACCAAACTAAAAATAAGAGTTGTATTCGATGCAACGACTTAAACGTCCAACAATATTTCGCTAAATGATTGCCTCATATTGTTACGTTGCTATCACCCGGGTATTGATGTTGTGTGGGTAATAGACAATGTAGCCTAGGTTCGGGTGTTCCATCCCCTGAATTCCTGGAATCCGATGTTGTTGGAAACGCATGAATAAATGGAACTTATTGAATTCTGTGTGTAGTTCGTTTATTTAACTTTGGGCCAATTTATTGTTCCTAGAACTGATACAATTTGCACTGAACAATTAACATTTAACACAAAATAGACTTGAATTCTGAATCTCTTCTTCTCATGAAATCTCCCGATTTCATGTCGCCCCGCTTGCTACCTTTTGAGCTCCATCCCGGAGGGAATGGACTCTAGGTGCGGCTCCTCTTGATGTTGCTTGCTTGAAATCGAGATTAGAACTTGTACTTAATCTACGTTTCTTAATCTAATCCTAAATCTTATTCCTATTCTTATTGTTTATTAAATAATCTGCATCATTTCCTTTCCTTTACTTATAATTATGTTTGGTCAGCGTTTGGCGTCACGTAGCCTTTGCTTACGACCTTCCAAACTATTTGCTGACTTAGATTATGCTTATTTTACTCTATTTATAATATATCCGTAACATTCCTCTTCTGGGTAATTGTCGACCTCGACAATGTCATCTGTCGAAGTTCAAGTTCATATTATTTATAATTATACTAATTTTGTTACCGAACTTTGTAGCTTAATCTTGGTCGTAATGGTAATGGCTGGTCTTTGTAGCAAGGTCGTAATGGTATTCATGGGCATGTTATTGTTTACGGCATTTCATACAATTTATCATACATGTTCATCATCATATGTGTATGTGCTTGTGTAATGCTGTACAATATTTGTTGGTATTATTGTGTGTATACTTTTTAATGGGGTTAAATAACAATCTTTGCAACAATTTATAGGTGTTACCTTTATAATTTGCATATACAGTATTTACATGGAATACATCATTATTTACATCATGATTTAGCTGGATTTCTAATGTTATCTGTCATATCTAAGATTAGAAACATCGTAGCAGAATTGAAAATTTTGTGTACACATGTTTTGAAAAGAATTTGTTTGTAGAAAAAACTGGCAAGAATACTTGAAGGCAGATATGAAACATTTTCTGTTGTTCCTATTCGCATTTGATTTCTAATTTTTCTGATACCCAATTCTAGTTGTTGCAACATTGTGACTGCTGTCAAGTTCTGTTGTTACTAGAGTAGTGGCCTAATGTATTGTTAAAGGTGTATTTAATTATTAAGCTTGTAAAATCCCGTGAGTTTCCTTGTAAAACAATTTAATATTTTACAGACGAATTGTTGTGGGAAAATTTTGTCAGAAAAATGTTTGATTATCTGATATCTCCACCAGAAGTGACGGCTCTGAGCGCAAAAGCGTCACTCACTAATACAAAATTTTTGTGGAAATAATTGTTCTTGGGTGGTTAGATTAGGAATTATGTCCATCTCATGCACAACTGTTGGCAGTTTCACCAAATGTGAAAACATCGTGCTCTATGAAGTTCAGTAAGTAGTTCTTACTACTCCATAAGACATAAAATCATATTGTACCGTGAATTATTTCCTCAACTGAGATGGGAATGTATTTTGGCGATAATCAGAAATATATATATATACCTTGATCTGTAAAAAAATCCTATTTGATGAAATGTGTCAGATTTGTAGGCCAAATTTTCTGTTTAATTTCTCTTTACAAATTATATTAAGAAAACACAATGTGTCTTGCGAAATTATGGAATGTAACAAGGCTAATAAGACGTTTGATCTTTTAAGATTTAATATTTTTGTTCTTAAATGTTGAATTTAATCCTTGTGTATAATGAACGAAGTGAATTTAATGATTCCGTAAACCGTTGGAATCCATCACCGAAACTGTAAGAGATAATTTTTCTAGTGATAACTATTGTCATCTCTGATGTGTACTAAAATTGTAAAAAGATATCAACACTGTTTGCAATGTAGATCCTAGCTGCCTTTAACCTCGCGATTTAAAATACGAAACTGCTCTAGCATATGTGGATGACATATTAATCATGTCATGTAACTGTTTCCATTACTGTAATTTTCTTACTTTTTATATTTTTATTTAAAGTTCCTCCTACCTATTCGTAGTGTGTATTTTTGTTTATTTTTCTGGTCCCTATAGGATATCTAGTGCTCCTAGGATCCTTCAGATCTGGGCACATTCATGTCAACTTTCGTTTGAAATGCGAAACATTTTGTAAGTAAATAATTTAGTAAAATGAACTGTATTACAGAAATTCTTTTGAAAGAATCTATCCTTTGGACTTCTGTTTTACTTAATCTGTCTTTCTAGGTACCTAAAATATTTTTATTAGCACATCTAGCTAAGTAGACTTTGTTGAACTGAAGCTAAAAGGTAAACTGATCCTGATCGTAGAGAACTCGCTTATACAGGGTTCTGATTTTTGCTGGAAATTTGTTATCCCGCTCATCCCAAGCGATGAGTAGGTTAGAAATATAAATTTATCCTTCTCATATGGAGTTGAATAACCTAATAAAGTCGCAAGGCATTACAATCATCACTCATTGGCTGTTGAGTGAACAAGCCTCAAGGAATTATGATATTGCCTAAAATTTTTGGTTAGAACTGAACCTTATCTTGAAACATTTCTCGTCTCGTTAACAATTCAGACTTTGTTTTGAAAACATAGCCTGACTTGATAGTGTTGAAGTCCAATAAAAATCTAATCACTGGAATCAATGGGGTGGAAAGAAAATTGGAAAGAAAATGGATAATAAATCCATCGAGACACGAAAGATATGTTGATTTGAATCACATAATCTTTAAACTATTTTTCCTTTTACTCCTATTGGGAATCTGCCTCTTTAACTAACTTGAACTTTTCGTTCGTTATTTGAACTTTGTTATTTTCATTGCATTTTTTATATTTTTGTGTTATATGAACTTGGTTTTCTATCTTTTTCTCTCCTAACCTTATCCTACTTATAACTACTTATTCTATTGTTTCTCTTATCCTATCTTATAACTAATAAATATTTTTAAATATTTTTCCATACAATTTTATGGTTTTGCATATTTTTCTTCGTTGTTTTCTTTCTTGCGTTGCTCCTTCCCGGTTGGGTCGGTGTTATAGTTGTACGGTTGCTCTGGTTGTGTGTCTGCTGGCCTGTGGTTGTACGTTGGGCCTCACAATTCTGCATCCGACTAACTGCTCTACAGAATTTTGGACTAATGCTGCCGTGTCTGCAACATTGTCTAATTCTCTCTCGTTCGTTTTTTGTTGATCTGATTTTCTTTTCTGCGTTCGAATTCGGTACAGTATTACTGTGAATATAAATATCACTACTGTGGTAATACAACCGAATGAACTAATAATGACTACGGTGTAATCCGTGTCTGATGTTGGAACCTCATTGGATTTCCAATCAATTTCGTTGAATTGTTCCATCCAAGGTGGTCTGCTATCCCTCATCATGGTGGGCTGTTGGTTTTGTATGAATTGTTGTTGGGGTTGTATAAATTGTTGTTGGGGTTGTAGTAAAGCCATTTGTTGGTTCCTCTCCATGATTCTCTGGGCTTCTACGTTTGGATCGTTCGGGTCGTACTGCACTACGGCTAGTTTCCCGTCATCTTTGTGGTGTAGTATATGTACTACTGGGTCCTTTTGTGATAACACTGATGCTGTAATGGCTCCGCTTCCGACTGTTAAGGCTGGTACCATGTAATTTGCGAACCATTTTCCGACCTGGGTTCCTAAGGCTGCCATCAGTGGTCCTCCCCATGGTTCTGGACTTGGTTGTGCTATCGGTCTGGTTTCGGAAACGTCCATTGCAATTAGAGTTATTGCAAGGCTCAAAAGATTTTGGCACTTCATTTTCACTGTGTGAAAAAAACTTTTTGTGTAACTGTTCTTTATCCTTGAGTAGTCTCAAGTATTTGAGCTCTCTGTGGGTGTTGAGGTTATAATGAGTACTCTGTTTCAAGAGTCTCGTATTTATAACAATTAATTGTTTGTGTTTTCATCTTCCGATTGCGAAAGAGAATTCTTTTCTTAATTCCGATGTTGTAATCCGTATGTCCCACTTCCGGTGACATAATCTTTTGTTAGTATTTCTATCCTATGAACTCTATAAAATGTGTTAGTAAGTAAAATATTTTTGTTTTGTTTTCTATTTTGTATTTATTTTTATTTGTTTTTCTTTTCTAACTATTCTGTTATGGTGATCATTATGTAACATCCGCCGTAATCCCGATGGTTGATGCTGCATAAGATCTTAAAAATGTTTTATCGTAGATCCTCTCTTGCGAAATAATCTACACTTTACATTCCCTTCGGGAATTTCTTCCGTCATCAGGTAATTTGGCTTCTGCTTTTCCCCGCTAGTTCTCTTTCTCTTTATACCATGACCTGGATGGAATGGTCAGGTTATTATCCTCTGTGATGTTTTTAATCGTCTTCCTCGGACGGCCCTCTGAGGGTGCCTGTCTCCTCCTCTCCTTCCGCTAGTGTTCGGAATGATATGACTGCGAATCTATTCTCGGATAAAATCTCCGGGTCCCATCTTGCACGTGATGATCTTTCCCATAACTGATCCATTAGCCTTCTGTGCTCTACAGGGTTTGTTATGGAAAGATAGCTGGTTCTTTGTTGTGTCACTGGGTCTCTCCTGAGTTCTTCCTGCAAAAAATCATGTTCGAGGTCTCGAAAAACTATTTCGATTCCTGTTCGACCTCTGAGGGTTCGTATGAGATTTATTATGTCAGGTTCATCTGGTCTTCCATCAATGACAACTGATCGCCATTGTGCTGCTTGGAATCGGTCTATTGCACTTGGTATCATGTGTATTGGTGTTATTCCTGGTCGTCTCTCATTTCTTGGAGATAGTTGGTATGGTTTGTAACTTGGTCCGTCTCCACGGTTGCTAATTTGCTCCCGAATCCTATGAAAATGTTCTCTTTGCCAGATTCGTATCGTGACAAGTTCGTTTAGGTCTCTGAAAGAACCTGTTTTCCGGGGTTGTCTTAGAGTGGCTACTCCTCCTTTTAGTTTTCTAGCGTATAGGGTAGTTGGCTTTTGGCCTTCTCCCGCTAGTTTCATTGCGAATATCCAGTCTTCCCATTGTCCTAGTTCTTCCTCTATGTCGTCGATTGGATTGGGTTGACTTCCGCTACTCTGGTTTATTGCTCCGAATTGTCGCCACTCCTGAATTGCCGCGTCCTGATGATAAAGAGTTATGATCCTTTCGGTCATACTCGCAAATTCTTGAAAACTTAGCATGTGTATTGGTATACTTGCTAGTTGCTGTAAAGCTTTCTCTCCACGTCCGGTGATGGCGTCTCCTCTGAGTAGGAAACTATTTATCCATATTTCTTGCTCTCGCCAGGTTGGCTGAGTTCCTATGTCAAACCACATCTGAGTAATCAATCGGCGTAGCTCGGTTCCCGTGAGCCCTTGCATTACTCCCTGATGTTCCCGACATGTTAGATATGTTGGTACTTGGTGATTATCAATACCTCTCTGACCATTGAACAATGTTGTCCAAAGTCTCGGTATCATTTCCCCTGGTGAGATGTTCATGTCTCCTGCCATTGTTTCCAAACGGGTGTTTTCCATTGGTACGTTTCTTCGACTTTGCCCGTATAGGATGAGCAGGTCTCGCTCCCTTGGGTCTAGTCTGCGATAATCTGTGGGATGGTCCATTGCATCATACAGCAATGCCCTTCTTTCCCGGATTAATTCTCCGTGGTTGTTGTAATCTATTCCTGCTTGGTGTTCTGCGTATTCTATATTTGATTCATGAGCATCTGTTCTGGGTTCGCTTAAGGTGCTAAGCGCCCTTTGTAACTGCTCGAGTCGTAGTTGAGGTGGTTGAGTAGGTTGTTGGTGGATGTCAAGTCTCTCGATAAATGTCTCCCTGTACATTCTGTTGAGCCATCTCACTAGATTTTGCTCTGGACTGTTGGTTGAACGATGTGAGATATTATATGTTGGAAATCTCTCTGGGTCGATGGTAGATTTCTGGTAACAATGAGGACACATTGTGGCTCTTTCCCTGGTGTCCATGTTGTTACTGAAGTAGTTGGTTCTCCTGGAGTACTGCTCTTCTATCCGGCCATGGCGTTCGTCTCCAGATATATCTTCCATTACTTGGTCCGGAAATCTTGGCGGTGGTGAGTGGTCCAATGGGTCATTGGCCCTTTCCATCATCTTTCTCACTTGAAGTCGCACCGGATCCAGTTGGCTGTATAGCTGTGTCTTGTTTGGGTTGGTAAAGATGACTATTTCCGCATCCTCATCTTCCCAACTTGGTGCTACCATCCATCCACGGATTCCTATGTAAAATGATACGTGAGCTAAATCAACGAATCTTACATCAGGTGAGTCGGGTTGTGCCAGTGGATCTTCCGGTGCTGGAGCTGGTGGGTCTTCCTGGCGTTCTTCCTTAAACTCCACCTTTCGTTGACGTTGTCTAGCTCGTCTGGACTTCAGGTTGTCTTCAATGGGTGGTATGGATTGTCCTGCTATCGCGGATGGTCCGGGTGATGGTGACCTTGATCCTCGTCTGTCCCTCGTATCGTTGAAGATTACAGTCCTAATGGGTGAGTATACTCTAACCCTGGGTCGTCCAATTTCTGGCTCTGGACCTCGTCGTCGTCCTCTATACTGGAATGTACAGTTTGGAGCATTGTTTCTTCCGTACAGTCTATCCAACTCTGGTCTACTCCTTCGGATGTATTGTACAGGTATATCCTTTTGTCTTTGCCAAGCTTCATGTGCTGCTAACTTGGTCTTTGGTCTTACGGGTGGCTTATGGCCGTGTTTGAGTGGGCAGTATTCACATCTGGTCTTCACCCACTTGCTGTTTGTATCGTTGTCTGACGAACTATCTATCTGATGTTCTGATGGTGGCTTCTCCTCGTCGTCTAAGACTTCCTCCTTGATTATATTCAATGATGTCCCGGCTCCTTCTTCTTGAGCCTCCACAGCTTGTTCCGTTGGCACAGCCGGTTCCTCTTCTGAGGCCAAAACCGGTCCTTCTGCTCCCTCTGTCCTTCGTGGGTGGCTTCTTCCGGGGTCGCCTTTCCGTATTGGGTCCTGGTTCCCTCCGAAGTCCATTCCAACGGACGTGCCAATATAGATTACCATTCTGAGGGTAAATCGCACAAGCTGTTGAATAATCCCTGTAGGTCTTCCTGACGATGAGTGAGCCTCCTCTTCCTCAATCCGTGCCAGCATAAGCTGTAGCTGTTGTTTCAAGAATTGTCTGCTATAACTGACGGGTGACCATGCGTTGGTCGGTCCTACGAATGCCTCTCGCCTCTGTCGTTCTCTGGCTGCCCGGTCCGACGTTCGCTGGAAGAGTGGGTGGGTTTGTGAGACGTTGGCGTGTGCCTTTGTCTCCCATCCCTTGAGTTCTTCTTCTTCGAGATGGTCAACTCCGTTGTATATGTGTGGTATGAGCAAAACTATCGTCCAGTTTGCTTCCGTGATTGTTGTTGCTAGTGCGAAGTGTACAACTTCACCTATTGCAACTTCCTCGGTGGGGTGAACATAGTCTTCCCCTTTTGTTATACTGTGAGGGTTGTTTTGTATCTGGCGTTGTAGATTATTTATCTGGTCTTTTGCCAAGATACTTCGCCTGGTACGTGTATGTGTGTTCTTAAGTCCCAAAATTTTGATGACTTTGCTGATGAATGTTCCGTATTGTAACTCGTACTCCTTCCAAATTTCGTATTCGGTATGTAGTGGTAACGGGATTGTCTTTGTGATTAAGTCCATTGCGACTGATTGTAAAGTTCTTGTTGTTAGATGGTAACCGTCACGTATTGCTTGTGACATTAACCAAATAGCTTGCGGTAATTTCCGTTGGTCTCGAATCTTTTGTCGTCGTTCCTCTTCCTCCGAAGTGGGTTCAGGAGCATGTCGTCGCTCTCTCCCGTTTTCGGATTCTTCCGCGTCCACTTCTTTGCCTAAAGCTTGATTCCATACTTTGGCTACAGAAGTTTCGTTGAGGTAATGAGCATTCCTTTGGATATCACCTGGTAATGCTATTAAGTTCGGAGCTATTTCTGTTGCTGTTGGATCTTCCTTAAGAAAATCTTCTAACTCTTTTTCCTCACTGGCGTTGACGGGCATTATCATCCAGATGGGTCGTTGGTCTGGTAGTTGGGACTCGATGAGTACCCAATCCTGCGGTATTTTGACTGTTTTTAGTGGTTTATTCCACCTTCTGACTGCGTCTAGGATTGAGCTGGTGTAGACTCCTACTATGACCATTCCCGTGGTACACATGCCTACGGCTCCTGCTACTCCTCGTACTACTCCATTCTGCCAGAGTCGGTGCGCTGTGGCTGAACCGAAGCCTTGGTACCGTACGGCTGAATTTCCGACCGGTGGGCATTCCCGTTGGCCGTAAGGGTCATAGTGTCCGATTTCCTCCGAGTCTTCCTTATTTTCAAAGTCTGGGCTGACATAGTCAAAGCCTCTTGGACTGGTTAGATTCTCGGTTTCCAATCGGGTCCACCACTGGTAATGTGATGCCCGGGTTGTTGGATATGGTCCGTAGTGTCCCGTCAATTCCTTTCTCAAGTTGGATTGTCCTACAGCAGATGTAATTAAACCGAACATTAATAAAAATGATAACCAACTGTTACCGAGGTAAGGTATGGGTCCTCCTCGTCTTCCTCCTCCTCCACGTCCCATCTCCGGCGTGTGAGGTGGCGTTTGAATTGATGAGGTTGACTGTCTTGGTTCCTCGTCGTCACTGAGGATGACGGTTCCGTCCTGGGGTGAGTTGGCAAAATCAGCCAATGAAAGCTGGTGGTGATTAACAATTTCCGTTGTATCCGAAGTTATTGATGATTCTCGATCTTTAGGTCTTCTCTTTGATCTGATCACCTCAAAATCCTCTGAGCTACTGCTCTGGTCGTTGTGTTGTTCGGCTATAGATAGCTCAGATGTTGCAACTTCGACGTTTTGTGCTGGTGAGGGTGGCATTTCCGTTGCCATTCCTGTTGGGCTTGCAGTTTCTGGACCATTTCGTTTTTCCTGAGCGAGCAAACGCTCTAGCTCTCCGGATGTGGCTGTTGACGTTGGAATGTTCGTTGGTTCAAAGTGTGCTGGAGGTAATTCTCTGGTTTGAAGGTCTATCTTTGACTCAGCACATACCAAGTGAAAATCGTTATCATTTCTCCACTTTATCCATTCCTGGCGGTGGCGTGCTAATTCCTTCATTAATCCTTCCTTTTGCTTTTTCGCACTGTCTGCGTTGACATTTTGTCTGGCAAGGTTGCGGATGATTTCCCCGAGATCTTTTATTCGGTTTACCATCTCCTCGTGCTTCCCTGCTTTCCTGGAGTCTTCTCCGATTTTTAGGATGTTCGACTGCCATTTCGCCGGTGGTTGGGTTGGTGCTGTGTTCTGTCCGAATAGCTCTAAGATGGTCATCTGAGCCTCCTTCTTGACCTTCTTCTCCTTCTTTGCACGTTTCTTTGCATGATGTTCACATTCCTGTTGTACCACTGGTCCACTGTCGGTTGCAATTACTTGTCGTACCCTTTTACATCCTTTCCTACTACAGGTTTGGATGGGTACTGTCTCTTCCTCTTCTGAGTCTGAAGAAGATTCATTGGCGGTATCTCTGTCCGCTGTTGTAGCTGTGTCCGTGGCAGTTTCCTCGCTCCATAATGTCACAGCTACTGATGGTGGAGTCACTACAGGTACTTCCACTGGTCTCTCTCTTTGAGCGATGCAAACTGCACGCTGTGGTTTAGGTGGTTCACTATTAACCGGTATTGTTGGCGGTGGCATCTTTGTGACCGCTGTGTAACTTAAAGCTGGAGCTGCTATGGGTGCTGTCAGTATTGACTCCCTCTCCATTCGATCCTTATAATCTTTCGCTGCTGGTGATAGAAATGGTGAAGGCGGTGGGGTTGACTCTCTCCTGCTCCTTGACCGCGCTGGACTGTCATAGCGGCTCCTTGACCTGTCGTCCTCCCGTCGCTTCTTCCTCTCCGATGACGACTCTGTCTCCCGCTTCCTGGTCCTGCTGTCCTTAGAGCTGTGTCTTTCCCTCGAACTTTCTCTTGAGCTTCTAGGATGCCTGCTCGAACTTTCTCCATTGGTGATGGCCCGCCCGCGGCCTCTCCCGGCTGGTACCATATGTGCTGAGTAGGCTGCGAATCTCGGAGGCTCCCTTCGTCGGTCCGCCAAGTTCCCTCGTCTCAGATCGGGTCCGTAGTTGTCGTCAATGCGTCTATTGATTCTATGGGCTACGTCCTCGACCTGTTCTTCATGTTGCGGTAACCATTCACTAATCTCGGGGATGTTGACCCGGGTAACTCCACAAATAGGGTCGGCTCCCATCACTTTCCGAGATGAGCTTCGACTTGTCTTGCCTCGTTCATACTGAAGGCCTGGAGTAAATGCCCATGGATCATGGTCATAATCTCCCCTTGGATTCTTTTGTCCGGGCACGTCCTTTTCTTGCCTGTAATTTTGGACTAGCCATGGATCATCTGGCTGTCTATTACGTGTTCTACAGATAGGAATCTGTCGTCGTATGGGAGTGGGATTAAATTCTTGCCCTTTAAAAAGGTAAACAAGATCATCTGGCGCTCGCTCGCCTCTGTCAACTTCCACCTGCTGCTCCGGAAAATTTATTGACCCGCAAAAGTGCGGTTCTCGTCGTAATATACGATAATCTAGTGTTAACTCTCTAGGCTTTCTGAGAGCTCCGATGAGTACTGAATGAGTTACGATTTCTCGTCCATCTCGTCCTTGGATGATAATCCTGTGGGGTAACTTCCCGTCTACTCTGAGAACAACTTCCAGTCGTCCCGTATCTGAGTTTGGTAAAATTTTTGCTTGTGGTATTTCCACTTCAGTTTGACTCACGTATTGGGTCCAATAACGTGGTCGATCGTCGTCGTCCCTGTCGACGGCGGGTAGGGCGTCTTGGCGTGGAGTCTCGTTGGTTCGAGACCCGGATGCACGTGACCCTCTGTTCTCTGACATCTGGTTGAAGATAAAATACTTTGCAGTAATCTGATTTAATGATTGTGTACGTACCTACGTATCGGATTCTCCTTCGACCTTGTCGTATGAGGTAACTAATGAGATTTATACGGTCTCCAATCTTGAGATCAATCTCGCTTTGACCAAAACTAACACAGTTTGGTATTGTTGTTAAGTATCTGGTGGTGCTCATTCGCTTTCAGACTGATCCAAATCTTCTCGTCCTTTTTCGGGTACGAGTTGGGTATCGTCTACTTTCTCCGGTTTCTTCAGCGCTTCCTTCTTGAGGTGTTTCCCCTGCTTCTTTAACTCCCGAATTTCCTCCTGAACTTGTTGAAGTTCCTGTTGGATTTGTACTCGTCGGGTTCTGAGGATCGCTGACTGTCTCTCGGTGATCTGACGTATTCGTTCTAATTCTCTCAGGCCTTCTGGGACTGTCTTTCGTGATGACATCCAATGACCTGTCCTCTTCTGTAGAAAATTCTACAGGTGTATTGATGACTTCTGTATGCGTATCTACAGAGTCTTGTCCGTTTTCGTCTGTTAGAACTTCCTGGAACTCTTCGTCCTCTTCTGTAGAATTTTCTACAAGGACTTTTCGTTCCTTGGGTTGGTTGAATTGTTGGCTAGCCTGTTGACTGCTCGAATTTGATTTTTCAGAGTATCCTTGACTCTCTCGGTTTGTTCTATCTCTCTCTCCACTCGTGCTATTGCCTCTCTGATCCGACTGCCTTGCGCTTGTAGGCTTTGCAGTGTCTGTCTCTGAGCTTCGCTGGGTGGGCTTGGTGTTGAGTTCCACAAAGGGGGGCTCTTCCAAGGCCTTTTGCTCATCTGAGTGAAGCAATTGTGTCGAAATATCCGCCTCTACTGAGGGCCAAGGCACCTCAACTCGTGAAGTCGCTTCTGAAGGTCCTTGATTTCCTGTTTCAATTTGTCCAGGTCTCCCTCTCTCTGTCGTAGGCGGTTGATTAATTCTCGGTTCTGATCCCGAATAGTGAGAATCTGTCTCTCTACACTCACTGCTGTCGTCCACATCAAGTTCTGTTGGACTTATCCCTGAACTACTTAATTCTTTAAGTGTTTTAAAGTCACTCTCGTCAATAAGTGGTTGAGTTTCTTCCTCACCTTCGGATATTACACCTGAGCTGTTTTCAGCTGGTTTATTAAATCCGAAATATCTTCTTTGGCTTTCTGGGTTTCCTGGAGGGTTGCTCTGTGATCTTTCTCCAGTTGTTTTAGTTTGCTCAGCACTTCCTGCTGTTCTGAAATCTGATGTAAAATTCTTTGTTTGAGACGAATTTCGTTCTCCTTTGCCTTGATTAATTGGGCTTGTAATCCCTGGATGATTAAGATTAATTCTCTCTTTGTATGTGTCATCAGTTATTCTGGTTGCACCTCGTCTTGTGATTTCTCCACTTGTGGGCAGAAACTTGACGTTTGAGGTTTTGTTTCTTGAATTAGCAGTTCTAAAGCTGCGATTCTCTGTTTGATGTACTCTTCCTGAGCTGCGTACTTCCAAATTTTTATTTGGACTAAATTCCTCTGTTGTTTCAATCCCCTTATCTCGTCCCTGATTTCCTCTAGGGTGTTCATTTACTTTCGAGCGAGTGAAATATGGGTAATTTTTATCTAAAAATTCCCTATTATCTGAATAATTTCTTGACGAAAGTTTTCTTACTTGTGTACTTGACTGCTTAGTAGTACCTTTTCCTCCTTGAGTGTTATCTTTGTGTTGATGTAGTCCCTGGTTTGATTTCCCTCCTTCACTTGGGGTGATTTGAGAGTGTGAGTAATTTTTGTCACAAAATTCTCCTCTCTGTTGTACTGGCTGAGCTTGGTCACTTGAACTGTCTGAGCAATTTTCGGATGAAAATTCTCTAGTTATTTCCTTGGTTTGAGCAGGTTGAACTTTAAAAGTCACCTTCTTGCTCGTGGTTGAACTGTTATCTGAAGTGGTCGAACTCTTAAGAATTGACCGTGGCTGACTCACTGTAACTTTTCCACACTTGTTCCAATTTCGTTTTGTCACCAATTCCACTATATCGGAATCTAAATCGTAACTATACTCGTCCTCAATGTGTTCTCGCTGCAGGCACTTCTTAAGCCTTTCCACATGGACTTTCTGTCTCTTTTTAGAATTCCTAAGGTCTTGAATGATATAATTGTCTTTGGCTAAAACTTCTATGACTACAAAGGGTCCTTTGTAAGGGTGAAGAAAGCGTTCGCTCTTTCCAACTATCCTGGTCGGTGTAAAGACTCGCACTGTGTCTCCGATGTTGAACTTAACGAACCTTCTTTTCCTATCATACCAATCCTTACTGTAGTCCTGACGTTCCCTTATCTTAGCAATAGCTTTTTCTATTCTAGTAGTGGCTTCCTCAGCACTCATAAAATTTGTGTCGACGCTGCTTAAACACAGTTGTAAGTTAAAATCATATATGGGTTGTCGCCTAAACATCATAAAATAAGGAGTTTCTTTGGTCACGTCATGGTGACTGCAATTGTAAGCATTTATTAGAAACGGTAAACAACTGCACCATAATGCTTGCTCTTTTTGAGTATAATGACTCAGCATAGTGCTTATAGTCTGGACCATTCTTTCTATTTGTCCAACACTATTATGTCTTAATGCTGTAGATGTAGAATGGTTCATGCCTAATCTTCGAAGTAATGCTTGAGTGATTTCCGCTCTGAATTCGGATCCTCCGTCACTCAGCAAGTTTTTAAACAGTCCGTATTTTAAAACTACCTTGTGAAGCAAAAACTCTGCTATCCTGTCAGCAGTTTTATCTGGAATTGCTTCTGCGATCACGAACTTTGAAACATAATCTTGTGCGATTATAATGTACTTATTCCCTTTTATGCTAATTTGCATGGGTCCAATGAGATCAATACATAATGCATCTCCTACATTTTCTATCCTGATTGGATGAAGTAATCCTGCTGGTTTCGTTCTCATGGATTTAGCTGCTTGGCAACTTTCACATGACATGACATATTTTGCTACTGAGACGTTCATTTTTTTCCAAAAATAATTTCTGTTGAGTCTATGAAGCGTTTTCTGGAATCCTAAATGTCCTCCGCATAGGATCCCATCATGAGCTTTTGATAGTAGGAAATTTCTAAGTACTCGGGGTACGTATAGCTTACGTCCATCTCTATGTACTATAGTAAGAATCCCTTCTCCATCAATTTCATATCGGCTATACTTCTCTTTGTCCTTCCAATTTAACGTATGCCGCATCTTTATTTTGTCCATGATGAATAAACAATCTGGATCGTCCCTTTGCATCTCCTGCATGTTATGTTCCTCTAACATAGTAACTTGCTCTTCATCTTCAAGTATCCTACACACAGGCTTGTGTGTGGAAAAAGTATCTTTGCTCCCTTCGCACCCCTGTAGTGCGTGAGCTCCTGGAACAAATTTTATTGCTCTATTTAATGACATGTCCTCAGTTTTCTGAGCGTCTTTATTCCTTTGGTCTTCATCCTGTGAAAGACATAGTGAATGTGACGTCTTTTTACTTGTCACAACACCCTGCCCTTTCAGAGGTTGAATCTTCCATGATCTTCCATCGGTGAATCTAATTTCACCTTCCTGGATATCTTTCCTCAGCTCTTCTACTGTGGTCGCCAGTAGAGAGAAATTATTTTCATCATCTGGATTCTCTGTGGATATGTACGTATGCGACGGCGGAGGGTTTTTGTTTTCCTCCGACTCGCATGCTGCAGATCTTCGTTGGATATTTTTCATCCATTCATCCACATCTCTGGAAATCTTCATCGCCTTGATCCGCTGTGGGGTATCAAGATCCGGATTGTTAACATATCCTGGACTTTCTGCATCAGGAACTTGATCTGTCTTCCTGGCAGATTGTGCAGTGTATGTCTTCAATTGCGAAATAACTTCCTGTTTGAGCTTCCATTCATCTCCTTTTGCTGACGTTGGATTCCTCCAAGTCTCTTCAAATGCAAACCATTTCTCCTCATCTGTGGGATCGTGTCCGGATGGAATGTGATTTTCCACACTGAACTTTTCCTGTTTCAGTGTCGGTCGGTCGCATTCCTTTTGGACGTTCCTATCCTCATCTGTGAGTACCAATTTGTTGGCCTCTTTAGGACTGGCGGGATGGGTGGGCGGGAAAGTTGAGGACTTCTTTTGTGTAGTCTCAGCTGCCTGGCTCACCAGATCCGCTGTTTCCTGATTCTTCAAAGTTTGGTCATGGACTTCCGTCTCGGAGTCTACAATTATGGCTGGTGGTAGATGTACAGCTTTTGTTTCGGCCTCACCTGCCCCATCCATTGTTGTGAATTCCATTATACTCCGTGTCATCTGCCCTAGGGATTTTGGTGAATCAGTGTCAACCTTCCCATTGGCTGGACTTTGTGACGTTGTTGCTGTCGTTGACTTTGGAGTAGGAGACCAATCAGTCCCCATTCCAATGTCAGTGATAGTATTTCTGTCAAAATCTTCATACTCATTTTGAACTTGAGCTTTCTTTGGCGATAGAAATTCTTTCATATCTAATTCATTTATTGTTGCATTGTGACGCTCTATATCTTGTATTAGTTTGAGATTTTTCTCGTAGATATACTCATTGGTATATTTCCAGGTATTTTCATCCTCCTGTGGATCATCCTCCCGAAATTCGTGGATTGTGATGATGTCATCTACGGATAATTTCCATTCTTTGAGCGCTGAGTAGCTGTGTGTAACTTCATTAACACAGCTCTTTACGCTCATTGTATGGTTCTCCCAATCCGTTTCCTCCAAATTCGGTTGAGGTGCTAAAATTTCCACTTGTGATTTGACTTTACGCCTGGGTTGACCTTTCAATCTTCCTGACCATGGATTTTGTCGCTGTGGGATTATGGCTTCCTCTTCGTCTGAGGATTGACTTTCGTCATCCGTCCAATATTTTCCCTTATAGCTTTCCTTGGTCGTAAGGCTGGCTGCACACGCTGGTGGTGGCATTATTATGTTCCCCTGAGGGATTTGTTTTTGCTCTTCCAAAGCAATCTTGTGCTCTTTGACCGGATCTGGGTCAAATTCGATCACTCGGTCCTCTGTATCTTCCAAATCTTCCTTTGTATAGGGTAATGGAGCTCTGGATAGAAAGTCTGCATCCAAGTGTAATGCTCCTTTCTTGTATGTGACTTGAAAGTCAAATTCTTGTAGTTTATTTACAAACTTACTTATTCGGTGGTTTGGATCTTTTTGTAATTTTAAGTAGCACAATGCTAAATGATCTGATCTGATTAAAAATTTTCTCAAATAAAGATATTGTCTGAATTTGCGAACTGCATATACGACTGCTGCTAGTTCTAATTCTGTGACTGAGTAATTCTTTTCTGACTGAATTAGTGTCCTTGACGCATAAGCTATTGGATGTTCTCCTCCATCATCTTGAAGTACACAGCATCCTAGTCCTGAGATTGATGCATCTGTATGCAGTATGCAATCCAACTCTGGGTTGAAATGAGCTAGAACCGGCTGTGTCATTAATTTGGTTTTGAGAATGTTGAAGGCATTTGTTGCATCTGCACTCCATTGGAAGCATCTTATGCGTTTTTGACCTTCAGATTTCCCTTTACTTCCAATCCATGATTGTGAGATGGGACTAGCAATTTTTGCGAAGTCCTTGATGTACTTTCTGTAGAAACTGCATATTCCGAAAAATCTTCTTGCTTCTGTTTCAGATTTTGGTACTGGCACATGTCTAATAGCGTCCACCTTTGCAGGATCTGGACGGGTGCCTTCCCTGGATACCTTAAATCCTAAAACAATTACTTCAAAATATCCGAATTTGCATTTCTTTGGCTTGAACTTAAAGTTCTTGTTGCTGGCTCTTAACATCAATTCTTCGAGTGATGCTAATTTGTCCAAAAGATGAATTCCATAAGAGATTACATCATCTAAATATACCATGGCTCCCCTAAATTTGAGTGAGCCCAGCATTTGATCTGCTGCTCGCTGAAAAGCTGACGGTGCAATCTTGACTCCCATAGGTAGTCGTTTGAATGCGTATAATCCATCCTGTGTGATGAAAGAGGTTATAATTTGATCATCCTCGTGTATTAATAGTTGAAAGAAGCCTGACTCCATGTCAAGCGTGTCGAACATTGCAGATTTTCCAAATTGCATGAGTATGTCATCTATTCTTGCTAAAGGGTATACTTGATCTGTGATGGTCTTGTTTAATGCTCGATAATCCACAACTGATCTAAATGTTCCGTCTTTCTTTTTGATGAGAAATAGTGGACTGCTGTAAGGTCCGTTTACTTCCTTGATGATGTCTGCATCTAACATCTTTTGTACTTCTTCTCGTACTTTTTGTCGCTCCATAGGTGAGCAAGGGAAAGGTTTTGCCTGAACGGGTGGATTATTTCCCGTATGAATCCGAATGGGATCAATCCACGCTGGTTCTTTCAAATCTCCCTTGTTAAATGCGAAACATTCTGGATATCTTGTCAACAATGCTCGGTACTTAGCTCGTCCTTCTTCGTCGAGCTCTTCGTTGACGTCGAAACAATCAAGCTGTTCTTGTGTGAGCTTTTTGTGAGCATCACGTAATTGATTCCGCTTGATTTTGATGAGATCAAAATTTTCCTCAGCATGACCTATAGCTGTCCGTCCATACATTGTCTGTGGGCATGGAGCTGGATTAAATACGTATGCGAAAGGTTCTTCATTTGGTACTACACCTGCGGCTACTAAAAGTCGCTTGCTGGTGTAAAGCTTTTCTGATGGTTGCAAATAAAAATCCTTTTTGATACGTTTTGGAATTTGTATGGGCACTTTCATGTGTCCATAGGCTGGTATTGTGACTGCTTTTCGAGTCCTGCACATCATGTTCCTTGGTCCTTTGACTTCATGAAATGAAAAAATTGACCTGACAAATTCTATGTCGGCCTTTTTCTCTCCGACGTAGAGATGAGTGTCTCTAGTCATTGGGACTGTTTGAAATCGGTCGCTCCGTATTTCATTATTCTTGTAATCCAACGTTATTCCGTAGCGTGATAGAAGATCTTCACCTATAATCATTCGTGGCTCTAGTGTTTCCATTACTAGACCTTTGAATAAAAGTTTTTCACCTTCAATCATCATTGTGAATTTGGTGAGGCAAATTGGTTTTACCAATTCTGCATTAGCTACTGCTACTCGCAGAGCGCTTGGAACTTCTTTTATTTCTGCACATCTTGGTACTAAGTTTCTTTGGATACAGGATCTTGTTGCTCCTGAATCTAGTAAAGCTGGTATCATCATACTGCATATTTGTACTTGTAAGGTTGACTTGTTGCCATTTGATAAACGACATGGGTTGAGATCAATAATTTCTAATTCTTCGTCGTCTTTTGACTGACTTTCTACTCTAGTTGCTATAATTGCATTCATTCTTTCTTGGATATCTTCAATTACTGGGGGTGCGTCCCCCTCTGTGCGTTTCCCGACGGATATGGGCTAGACTGTCTTTTGTGTGGGCAATTTCTCCTCAGGTGGCCCATCTCTCCACATCCGAAACACTTTAGGTCGGTTTGAGTGGATTCTAGCGCCAATTGTCCCGGTATTGGTTGTGATTGCTCCTGGCGGTCTGGTTGATTCCTCCAGGAGTTGTTTCTGTCGGTGCTTTGGCTGTTCCGGTCCCTGGAGTTAGTTCTACTCCTGTTGTTATTGTTATTGTACTGTTGGGGTCGCTGACCTCCTTGGTTATTGTTTGGCTGGTAACCCTGGTTCTGGTAACCTTGTGGGTTGGCCTGAATTTGCTGCATGCCAGGGTTGGCGTACCCTGCATTTTGTCCTGGACCGTATCCTTGTTGCGGTACGTATCCTTGAGATGGTCCATACCCTTGAGTGGGTGCATAACCTTGAAATGGTGCATAACCCTGTTGTGGTGGGTATCCTTGATTCGGATTAAACCCTTGAGGTGGCATAAAGCCTTGAGTTTGATTAAATCCTTGGCTGTTATAGCCGTTGTAGGATTGGTTGTACCCTTGGTTCATCTGTTGGTCATTCCACTGACGATTTCCCTGGTTGTTAGGGTTGTTGTTGTAGTATTGTCGGTTCGGACTTTGTCTAGATCCGAAGTTTTGGTTCCGCTGCGGGTAACCTTGGTTGTTGGAGCTGTTGCCATCGTTTCTGTACTGAGGCCTACTCCTGTCTTGATTATTGTAGAATCTCTCAGGTGTCGGAGATCTACCTCGGTTCCCATAATTTCTTCGGTCATCATACCCTTGGTTGTTACGTCCCCTGTCCGGGTAGTTGTTATTGTTACTGTAACCTGGGCTGGAATCCCGTGAGTTGTTGAAGTTTCCCTGACCTGGACTTCGTCCTCGTTGGTCATTGGATCTATTTTCAGGTCTCCGATAGTCCTGTTGCTCTCTTACTGCAGCTATCTTCACTACAGTTGTTTCCGCTGGAACTGGTTTCATTCCGGAGGTCAATTTTTCCAACATTTCTTGGACTTTGGCAAATCTTGTCTCAATTGATTCCGCGCCGTCCGTCTTTCGATCTTCATCATACTGCTTGATTCCCTCTATGAAATCTGCTACAGTTCCTGCTGTCCATCCTCGGCAGAAAACTATGTATTCGGATGTTAAACCTGCGCGTAAGAGTCTGATTTTTTCCAGTTCGGGCATAAATCTGTCGACTCTATTGATTAGTGCTAATTTCGCATCTATGTATGCGCATGGATCTTCATCCGTATTCATCTTTCGCTTTTCCATTAGTGTACGTATCATTTGGTCGGTGATACTGTACCTTATTAAAAATTCCTCCCTGAATTCGTCCCAGTTAATGGTGTCGTAGGGTAGTTCCTCATGTAATCTTCGTTCGGCAATCCAATTTCTGATCCAATCCCTGACGGGTGGGTCAAAGATGATCTGTACGTATTGCATCCTAGTTATGATGGTATCTCCTCCGAACCTGTTGGTTTGGAGTTCGGCTGTTGCGAAAGCTGTCTCTGGGTCATCTACACCCGGTTTGAATTCTACTTTGGGAAACATGAGGGCGGTCATGTCGTCGTCCAGATGTCTCCTTGGAATTATTCGTACTTGTTCTTGGTCTGCAACTTCCTCAATACGTATTCCCTGATTGCGATTGAGTGGTACGTATGGGTTGATGATGTTAACGTTGACCTGGTTGAAGAAATTATTTCTGTTCACAATCTGTCTATTCCTCCAGTTGTCGAAGGCCTCGAAGTCGTGAGGGTTACTTGAGTTGCTACTACTGGAGCTGGATGATGAGCTACTTCCTCCGGAACTTCCGGGGTCACTCCTTGCTCTCTGTCTTCCTCCAATGTGTCTACCTCCTCTTGAGCCTCCTCGACCTGGATTTGACCTTGATTGTGATGGTCGCTGGTTGTGGGAGTTGTTGTTATTAGCTCCTCTCGGCTGGTTTCCTCTCCCTGATCCACTTGGTCCTGGGCCTGGTGGTCTGTGTTGGTTATTTCCAATTTGACGGCGTGCTCGTAAGGGTTTACGTCTCTTTCTGACTTGCGTAAGTACAACTTGAGTTTCCGGACTAAGGTCTTGAAGTCGGATTCTTGGGAAGAAGTGAGTTTCTCCAGTATTATCCACGAATCGAACTTCCTCTTGTAGTTCTTCGTCTCTTTCGATGGCTCTAAACGCAGCGTCGTAGGCGTCGTCTATAGAAATTCTTATGGTGAATTGACCTGGTACTTCTGGGATAATGAAGTCCTCTTCGTCAATTCCAATAAAAATGTGGTCTGTCTCTTCACTAGACTGTGCACTGCTATGCTGACCACTCTCACGTCTCGGAGTGTCTCTCTGGATGATTCGCTCTACTTCCTCTTCACTAGACGTATCCGTCAGGATTTCGACGCTACGGTCGTGAACCAATCTGCTCAACGCCTCTTGGTGGTCGTATTCGTTCTCGATGTTTTCCAAGAAGCCTGGTGGTACTCTCTGCCTACAAATGCCGTTTGGTAGACTGATGTGTCTATGATAGAGCCTAAAATCGGGTGCAATGTAGCTAGTAACTTGGTTCGGGTCTACCGATCTTTGAGCTAGTATCCTCCAAAAGGTAAATATGGGATTGGTACTCAGAACAATTTCTTCGTGTTCTGCTCTGGTAGCTGCGAATGCCTCAACATCAGAGTCTCTAGTTGGTCTGAACCTTCGTTGTATTATACCGTCCCTTCTATTGAAATAAATCAGACGTCTCACTTGACCTGTCCAAGTCGCCTCGTTCTCCACTTCCTGGATTCTAGATCCGTCCTGTCTTCGGGCGATCTTCGAGTATTGTCTTACTGTTATCCTGCTTGGTACTAGCTCGTCTTCGGTTGCTTCGTTCTCGCTGGTGTATACTCTGCCACTTGGTCCTGTCCAAATATTCACTCCGTATTGTAGGTCATCAAGCCAATTGACTGTACCTTGACTTGTGGTTGGAGTTGTTGTTACTCGAGATGGTCCTGCTACTGCTGAATTTGGTCTGACGGGGACAGCTGGAGCTGTCGGTGTCGTTGGTCGGTTTGCTGACCTGGTTATGAATCTTCCGGTTGGTCTAGCTGGTACTGCAAAAGTCGTTGCTGCACGTGTTGTTGATGCAGGTGTCGCTGTTCGTGACCTTAAGGTGTCACCTTGGACGTATGACTCGTTACTTCTAGATGTTTGTTCCGAAGGTGGTGGTTGGGGTGCTGTTACAAGCTCTCCACCTTCTATGATGGTCCTGTCGTTGTTAGTTGCTCGTTGCAGGATGTCTCGACCTCGTAAACTGTGGCGGTGTATACCTGTGCGTCCTATCGGTAAGCTGTTATATAACGAGCCTCTCGGTGATTGATAGACAGTAAATCTGTCCTGGGGTCTAAATGCCTGATAGTAAGTACCTGTGTCAGAATTTCTGATGGTGTTTGCAATAGTCAATGACGGATTCTGTTCCCGTAGTTGTCTCCCTACTTGCACCAATGTTCTTAAAGCTGATTCACTAACGTCAAGTGGCGGTGCTCGTAACGCGTGCACGGGTGGATGTACGTAGATTCGACCTCCCGGTGACTGATAAACTCGGTGTACCAGTTGTTCGTTACCGTTTACCTGGGTGGAATCTGTGTTGACGTACAACTTTGTTGTTGCTAAATCCCTCTTAACGTTAGCCTGCGATGTATTACCAATTTGGGTGGTCTCGACCTCCTCGGTTGGTGTCTCCAAATCGTCTTGGGTGGGTTGTAGTCTAAATTGCAGGTTAGGTTGAGTTGGTCGGTTCCTTGGCGTATTTTCCGTTGAAACCTGTCTATTCTGACTGGCTGGTGAGATGTGTACTGGGTTAATTTGCTGTGTTGTCTCGTGAGAGTTGCCGTGTCGACTTGACTGCCCTCTGTCACCTGTTGCGGGTGTTGAGCGACAGGAATTACTGGACCTCGGGGTCACTCTCGGTTGTGCCGTAGAGCTCCCTGTTGGCGTCTGATTACCTGTCTGGACTGTAGGTGATGTAGTGGGTGCTCTTGGGCTACCCTTCTGTATGGCTGTCTCGCAACGGCTGTTGCTTGGTCTCTCACGTGTCGTAATCCCTTGTGGGCTGGTCCTGGGATTTAAGTTGCTGTTTTCCTCAGTACTATTTACCCTGTAATGTCTTCTCACCGATTTCTGGAAAAGTTGTGACCTAGGTGATGAGTAATCTACCTGGTTACTGTCCGTCACCTGGTTACTTGGTCTGAGATGGTCACGATCGGGGTTACTCGACTTCCGATTTCGAGGGGTTGTTAAACCTGCTTGAAGTGTCGCTGAGGCTATTGCCTGGGCTATAGCCTTGTTGATTGAGCTTGAGCTGGTATTCAAGCTTTCGGGTGAAATCCTTCGTGACGTAACGGGTTGTATTGTAGGTTCGCCTGAGATGTTCCTTAGCGTAGATCTAGATGCTGGTTCTAATAAACCCGTAACCGGATTCCGTGTTACTGGTGGGTTTCTTTGGTCGTACCTAAGGTACCTGCTAATGATGTCGTCAGCACTGGAGTCGATTACGCTTTGTTGGGTGGTCCCGTTGTTATTTGAGTCTTGTTCTGGACCTGGCCTACTCTCGTCGCTGACTCGCCTTTCTTGTCGTTGTTGACCAAATTCTAGATTTTCGCTAAGTCTTCCGGATTGTATCACGGTCGTGTACCTAGGTGTATCGTTGAAGAAAATCTGGCTATCCTGGTGTGCCTGATGACTTCTCAACGACAATACCCGGTGCTCTAAAAGGTTTCGGATGACGTCTGTGGGGATGAAAATGTTGTCCCTGACGTTCCGACCGTACTCGAAGGCACGTGTGCGTAACACTTCCCTTTCTTCCCTATTCGGATCTCTGTTATTGTCCCTTCTGTGGGTGACTTCAGCTAATCTAAGGAAAAAATGTGTCCACTGGACTGTACCTGTATAAAGATTTTGAGCTAACCTGTGATACACCTCTATCAGCTGTCCTTCCAATCCTCGAACTACCAGAAAATTTTCCACTGAGTTCCGTTGGAAGCCTGCGGTGGTCACTAATTGTTGAAACGAGCCCGCTGGTACTATCACACCTGTACCTGTCACTAATTGTACGAAATTTTCTTCCACTCTTTGGATGTTATCTTGCCCTTCTCTGATCGGTGGTAACTGATCCTCGACTGGGCCTTCCTGTTCTGTAGACTCAGACACCCGGCTGAGTGTCCTTTGAAAGCCTATATCTCCTCTATTGGAAAATCCTGGAGATGGTCTTGATAGAAACCTATCTCGCACAAGTTGTTGTATGTTTGGTTGTTGAGAAACTGTAGTATTCGACTGTGAAGCCTTACGGTGGTCGCTGATGCTTAAGTTTGATAACTGCTGATTTAATTGAGTAGTGACCTGGTCACGATCACTCCCTATACTGTTATTGGTACGTGGCACTCCTGTTGGTGAGTCACCTTGTTCACTCTGTTCGGTTGACTCATCCGATTGAGTTATTGCTAAATTGTCCCTAAATGATGAGTGTGTACTGAGATTCCCTTGCTGGATAATCTCTGGTGTACTTGTTGCTATAGCTATTGGTCTGTTGGAATCCTCCAAATCATCCAATTCCGTTGAGCTTTGCTGATTAACCTGTTGTTCTGTTTGTCCAGTAGCTTTGCTGCACATTCCTTGACTTTGTACATCCTGTTGGGATTGTATGCTCGTGTCTTTAGGAATGTCTCCGTTGCCAACTGGGTTTGTCAGGTTGCTGACAACCACATTGTTGGGTGATTCATTTGTCACATCTTCCATCTCACTTTCCGGAGTTGCGAATCCTTGCTCGCCCTCTCCTGCGCTTGTATGGTTGCTTCCGGGATCCGTGAGAATTTCGAATGATGACATGGCAGCGCTACTAGTTGGTCTTTCCTCAGGTTGATTAAATTGCGACAGGATTTCCTTAATCGTGGGGTCAGCATCGTGACTGACAAAAACCATGTCTCCTCTAGCATTCAGCATGAATTCGCCTGTGGCCTCAATCTCCTGGTCTTGTTGGACCTGTTGGCCCTCCAGGTTGGTTACCTCGAGGTCGCGTAATTCTCGTTGCATAGCTAGTCTATGGAGATTCTGTCCTTGCACCACCTTTGTTTTTGAAAACTTTGGTGTTTGTGCAGTCGATACTGTTGGTGTTCGTTTCGGACTGGTTGCCGTACCTGTTACAGGTGTTGACACCGTGTCCAAGAACACATCCATGCTTTCATCATTATTGTCAGGATTATCTCCGTGCCCCGTGGCCTGCGAGCCCGATGGACTTTGTGCAGATAATGCCAGGGTTGTACTGCCGGATTCTTCCATGACTGTAGATGTTGAAGCTGAAGACGTTGAAGAGAGGTCTACACCTGCCGTTGCTGTATGGGCTTTGGCTTTCGCTGCTTTCCTCTCCTCTTTCCTGCGGGCGAGGATTTCCTCCAAGCCTGTTTCATTCTGTGGTACTGGTCCTGCCGATCGCGTAGTCCTTCGAGATGGTATTGAAGGTGCAGGTGGTGGTTCCCTTCTTGATGGATGTTGGTTCTTTTCGGGTTCCATACCTGTAAACGTCCTAACTTTTTCTGGATGGGCTGAAAAATGCTAAGGCGTTTCGTAGAGTTTGGTTTTATGAATTTGTTTTGACGGTTGTGAGAGTTCTTTTGTCAATTCCAATCCTGAAAACCTGCTTAAAACTTATGCCAAATTTCAACTTAAACCGTTTCCTAAAATTTTGCCTTGTATGTCTATGCTATTTTAATCCTAGTTTTAAAACTTAATTGTGCCAATTGGTGATGATAACCTGGAAAAGAAATTTTCTGTGTTTATAACCTAAGTGTTCAAACCCTGAACGTCCCTAACCTTAGTTGTGAATCGTCTTAAACTTAATCTCTGTAATCCTAACGTTTCCAATGAATACCTCCTGGTGTTACCACCTGGATTTCCTTAAAACTAAATTTTCTAATCTTAATTTCCTTTAAAACTTAATCTTTCCTTACAACCTAACTGTTTTTAAACTTAACTCCTTTAAACGTAACCTGTCGTAAAACTTACTTTCCCTAAACTTAAATTTCTTAAAACCTATTCCCCTTAAAACTTAGTGCTTTTTAAACTTAACCCTTTTCTAAACTTAGTCTCCTTAATCCTATCCTCCTTAAAACTTACTGCTCTTAAACTTAATCACATTAAAACTTAACCTTCTTAAACTTACTTATTTGCAATGGCTAGTTGCGTCTAACTCCTTAAATTATCAGTCTTTTTGTCAATCAACACTCCTCACATTCGGGCCGGTGTTGCCTAAATTCCCTAAATACTCCTGTAATGATTCCCAGAATTAATAAGGACTGTATTCCTCGCTACTAATTACCCTTCTGCCCCAAAGGATATGTTTCGCGTCCTAATTCGTACCTAAGAACTTCCTTGAACCGATCCTACCATCAGCAAGGCTTGTATCTGTTGTTAGACAGCAAAAACTGAAAGCACCAGAATTTGCTGAATTCCTATCCCTATAACCAACTCTCAAAAGCCATGAGCCTGTGGTTTCTTATGCCAATTCTCTCTACTCTAGCAAAATCCTTCGAGACTGGCTAACTTATGATGCACTCAAAGCCATGAGTCATCTATGGAAGAAGTAATAAATATGAAAGTCCCTATGTATGGCCATAGCTGGAAACCGCATACATAGATTTTAAAGTGAACATCCGTGCTTTGGAATGTCCCCTGTTATCCTATCCACTAAACCATGGACCTCCTTACTAGTAATAGTCATTGCTGTTACCTATCCGCTAGCTTGGGCACATTACAAACATATACCTATATCGGTGCGTCAATCATAGCCTCTCCGATTACCTCTAGTAGGTCACAGGCTTATCGGTACTTTTGTCGGCACTCCATCCGAACACCTCCGTGCTTGGAATGACTCGAACCCTACTAAACCATAAGGTCCCTCCTAATCTTCCTAGCCTCTCGGATTCTACGTATACTAAACTTATACACAACAATGATTCCGCTCACATTTCGGCCCTTGAATCCCTAAAAACTACGTAGATGAGAATTTTCTTATATGTATGCTTATGTACTATGCCAATGTGTCCACGCTCAATGTACCTCGGCCCTTTGGACTAAATTTTGTTCAAACCTTAATTAAACTGTCCTAATCACCTCGGTGCTCATATTCGGCCCTCCCGAGTAATTTTGCTCACCTTACATACTATAGTCTTTAGATGGTCTGATCTACCTATGCTCTCTAACTGAGCTATATAGGTTTTGATTTGCAAAATGACTAACTGAAATCTGATATGCTCCGTGCTCACATTCGGCCTTCCGGATTGACTTTGAAATCCTAATATTTGCCAAAACCATGACAAATTATTTCCTAATTACCCAGCGCACAAAACGGCATTTCTGGTAGAACTGGAAAGATGGAAGAAGAAAAGGTGTTTGTGAAAAGTTTATGATAGATCCTATTGTTACCCGTGTAAACCTACACATCAGGTAAAGAAAGTAATTTTCAGCGAAAGAGTTTTAATTGGGTTTTGCCACCTTGCCATGGGGCTCTTAATTACGTAATTTGGAGATTATAGATGTTAAAGACATTTGTGCTCATAACTCGGCCCTTCAAATGTACTTATACTAGAAGGAGAAAAGATGTAGAGAAAGAAGAGAGTGAAAATTATTTTTGAGTTATTTACTGAAAGATAGATCATATTGTTGCTTTAAACTAAGCTTGGAAAGTGAATTTTGAGAGTCTTGTATTAATAAAAAAATGTCCTAATTAATTGAAAGATTGTAATTGTGTTTTGGGTTCCTATCCCCTAGCCTGGGGTTTCCCAAAACTTTGAAAAGTAATTTGAAGAATTAAAAGAATTTCAACGCTCAAAAACGGCCCTTTTGAAATTAGGAACTTAAAACTTACGAAGAGAAAGGTTACTATTATACTGCGCACAAGAACGGCACTTCAGCCGGAATAGTTCCCTTTACAATACGAACACTGTTTATGCCTCCGCTCACAACGGCACTTAAGGCGTTTAAAAAGATAGAAGAAGACTTATTTTACTGGAAGAAGCTAATTTTGGTGAAAATTTGTTATGCACCTACACCTACTATGTACTCTGAAAACCACAAAATACATATACATATATGCGCAATTTTCTAATTTGAACCTATGATTTGTCACTAAACTCTGGTTAATTACTCCTGAATATTAGCTACGCTTCGTAACTACATTACAAAATCAATATGCTCCTAAACATGAAATTCATGAACCTTAAAGAAAAAATTGTATTACCTTATTGGACGTCCTCTTCCCCTAATTTTCCGGTTGGAAAGAGTCCCAATTTCACTGGTCACTTAAAATAATATTTCAGGCCTAAAAATAGTTCTTTTTCTAGTGCCGCACTAGGACTTCTGAACTGTTATTTGAATCCGCGCGTGATGATAATGGCCAAATTTTCTTTCTTGAGGTAACATTGTTGCATGTTATAACTGCCTTTCACGAGAAGTTTCGGGTGGCCCTGGAGAGAAATAATAATATTTCCTCGTATCGAGCCCCATACTTCCATCCCATGAATTTTGTTTGACTAACGACCTTACTTGCTACAAAGTTTGGTCTTTTGTCACAGGGTCATCCGCAGGTCCCCGACCTACGGATCCTCCGGGTCCTTACCAAATAAACCCGAAGGCCTGGCAGAAACACCATGTTACGTTGCTATCACCCGGGTATTGATGTTGTGTGGGTAATAGACAATGTAGCCTAGGTTCGGGTGTTCCATCCCCTGAATTCCTGGAATCCGATGTTGTTGGAAACGCATGAATAAATGGAACTTATTGAATTCTGTGTGTAGTTCGTTTATTTAACTTTGGGCCAATTTATTGTTCCTAGAACTGATACAATTTGCACTGAACAATTAACATTTAACACAAAATAGACTTGAATTCTGAATCTCTTCTTCTCATGAAATCTCCCGATTTCATGTCGCCCCGCTTGCTACCTTTTGAGCTCCATCCCGGAGGGAATGGACTCTAGGTGCGGCTCCTCTTGATGTTGCTTGCTTGAAATCGAGATTAGAACTTGTACTTAATCTACGTTTCTTAATCTAATCCTAAATCTTATTCCTATTCTTATTGTTTATTAAATAATCTGCATCATTTCCTTTCCTTTACTTATAATTATGTTTGGTCAGCGTTTGGCGTCACGTAGCCTTTGCTTACGACCTTCCAAACTATTTGCTGACTTAGATTATGCTTATTTTACTCTATTTATAATATATCCGTAACAATATAGTTGGACCAAATCAAAAGGATGAATTTTTCAAACTTTTTGATTTCTGTCTTCGATTTTAAAAGAAATTCTGGCATTTATTGCCAAGTGAAAACTCAATATTGTCCTACCCAGAAATAATTACCGGGAAACAGACTAATCTGTAAGTGCCCTTTCCCCCACCCCCACTGTACTGAATTATAAAGAATTATTTTGAAGAAATCTCCAGGAAACACCCTACAACACCCTAAAAACTGCGCAAAGTGTTTGAAAATTCTGTATCTAAACTTCAAAAAATTACGTAAAGCATTGCCAGCTTCTTCTGTCACGTTCCTTGCGAGCTAATTGCGTAAAACAGGTTAGAAAATAAAGACAACTTGATCCCACAGTCAATTTTGCAGTTATAATAATTGTCCGCGTCCAATAAACCCACTTTAAAATCTTGTTTGCACAAAATAATTACATTTTTAGGAATAATTTCAAAGGATTTACCAATGTGTTTTCCCAGCTTCAAATTTCTTGCTTTTTATTTCCATTTGTTTGCTTTGGTAATAGCGACAACTACTACTTTAATAATTATTACAGTTTGTAATGTAAATTGTTGGTTTGCGTGCCACTTTACAAGGTTGCAAAAACACAATCGTACTTAAACGTCGTATACCGTTCAATGCTTAAATATTTAAAATCCTTAATAAATATAGAACCTCAAGTACATACGTCAACATCTCCTGGAGGATACATAAATCAGTTAAACTATGTAATGACAATTTACAGACAATTTGTTTAGACAATTTTAAATTGAAATTATAATTATCTAAATAAATTAATAATAAAATTAATTTTTATTCCTATATTATTATCCGACAATACTTCAAGTTAGTGTCAGCCCTACTATTATGAATTCAATGGATTATTACCAATTAGTGCTGTTAGTATTTTTGGGAATTATTATAAATTAACGAAAGACTAAAGCATTATTTTATCGCGTGAAGGCTACAACGAAGGAAGAGTACATATAAGCCACCAAAAATGTTTTTATACATATTCTTGGAACTTGACCAAACTAATTATTGTCAGCGCAGTATTTGCACAAACATGGTTAGTATAGGTTCACGTCATTACTTCTTTTTGCTCTCCGACAAATTAAAATCATCAGTGACAAGCCGTCCAGAAAGAAAAGTGATTTAATTTGCTTCCCAGGAAGATTGTCTCGCATATCTATACAAATACATATATAGTCCCTTATATAAGAAATGAAGAAGTAAGTGATGGAAATGTCATGCATACTTTACAAAACATCTCAATAATTCTCACCGACTTACATAAATCATTTCCTACTCATAAATTTACCCATGAATAGGTCAGAGGTCTATACCACTGGGCTTTTAAGTAAACATGCAACATAAAAATCTCCAATTATTAAAGGCGATTCCCATAATGTTTTCATTGCTTCACCTCGAATATCCATTAACTATTCATTTATGACCGTCACTCTGACAAAAACAAAAATACACATCCTGTGTAGAAAGAATCCTTTTGCATTCATCCATAAACAGTGTCCTGACCCAATTCTTTGCCTTGTCAAGTTTGATTCCGCTATGTTATCACTCGAAGCAGGTCACTTGGAAGAGGGAATGGAAGGTTACTGGGAATAAAGAAATTATGATTATTAAATTATGATCGATGAGAGTCCTCAAGGTGTCATTTTAGCCCATTTCAGCCCATTTCAGCCTCAACGTAAGATACTTATTCCCGCCTTGAATTAATTAATTTAAGGGCCACCTTCTTGCGATTTTTCTACAATAATTATGCTGAATCTGCCCTTTCAGGCTTCAGTTTCAACAACTCTGAAATTCGGACTTTAAGGGAGCAATATGGAACTTTAGTCATAGAAATTAGTCGAATGTACTCGATTTTGAAGGAGACTTTACTGATTTGGATGAAGAAAATAAACATGTATTTATCCGAATATCCCAAATTGTTTTTACGGAAATTGATAACAACTGCCAAGTGCTTTTCGCACGGTAACCTTGCTATTATCTGTACATCAGTATATTTTTTACGGCGTTTTCGGGGTTGCAAAAGCTGTAAAGGGCACCTAAAAAGACTAACGCGTGCACAAATGTCGGCAGTAGGGTGCAATTATCCCAATTATTATCAGTGTTTTAAAAGTGTCTTAAAAACAGTTTTCCATTGAGCTAACCAAAAGTTATTAATTAAAAAAATGACTGGGCCTGTGCGTATGCTAAAATTTACGATTACCTTATACAGTAATCCAGTATTTCATATGAAGTTTTAACATTCGCAAATAATATCAAAAGTAATTATTGTTGGCTCCCATTTGTACAGGACAAAATACAATCTGCAAGGATTCGTACGCATCCTCACCACCATCCTTCCACATGATTAGGATATAAAAAACTAACGTTCCGGTAAAAAAATTGCCTTAATTTCCAAGTAAGAAGGTGCTTCACATGAAAAAGGGATTATTGAAGGAAGGCAGGGGCACATTAGCAAGAAATGAACATGTCAAATGCCAAATCTAATTGGACATATGATAAATGCACTAATTATTCCTTGGCTTGCCTTTAAGTGTGAGAAGACACGAGAGAAAAAAACAAAACAATTACCAACATTTAAAAGTTTCACTTCCACAAAATGTTTTTGTATTACCAATTTTTTTTAGCATTTTCTCCCTTTAAGTAGACTGCATGTAATCGGTGTGACTGATTCAGTTGCTGTATTGACTTTGCCCTGAATTTCTTTCGAAATTTATTTCGAACGATTTATTGATTATTTTCCGTATCAAGACCGAGAAGAAACTCGACGACCATGCCAAATAATTTTCAAAAAATGAAGGATAACTGTGACTTTGAAACGGAGATTGTCATTAGCGGGATCTCGGGCAGGTTCCCGGATTCCGAGAATTTAGATGAATTCTGGCAGAATTTGGTCGAGGGGAAGGATTTGATTAGCGGTAAGAACTTTACTACTCATTCATTTTGAATTAATAATATTATGTAACATAATGATTTACCTGTTAAAAGGGGTTTGTGGAAGCAAGAGTTAGTTAGCAATTCTTAATGAAGAATCCCCACTGTTAATTTAGCCCATATTGTTTAAAATAAATGATCAATATAATGACTAGCTCTTTAATTCTTCTTTTTTCCTGGGGACTCAAGGGTCAGTAAATTATTGTTCCTCATTAAAATGCCCTCCTTTCCAGGCGTAATTTGAAGCTTGAAAAAAATAATTATTCCTGGAATCAAAATTTGAAACCCGTAATATTGTTACTGTTCTTCTTAACAAATCCATTCCTTTCAATAATATAAAATTTCGAAAACAATTTTTAGTATTTTCCTTTTAATACATGCATGTACATATTAGTACTTGAATATGATAAAAATTCTGGCATCGTTCACACTTGGTTTGCAGATAATATTACACGTTTCAATGTGGGCGAGTACGACATTCCATCACGTATGGGGCAGATGAAAAATCTGGATAAATTTGATGCTGACTACTTCTCGATACATGCTAAACAAGCTATGATTCTGGACCCCCGGGCAAGTAAGTTAAAATAAATTGTAACGAAAATACCAATTTTTAGGCTGAGAAATATTCACATGTGTAATTACTTGTAAATAGGAAGCTCTTCAAAAATTCCTAATCCCTTCAATTATAAAGCATTTAATGATAAATGACAATAACTAATCAGAAGAGAATATGTACATTATAGGATTTATATTGGAAAATTCCTACGAGGCACTTGTGGACGCTGGGATAAACCCAGCTACAATACGAGGTAGCAATACTGGCGTGTTCATTGCCGGAACGGAGGGGGAGGCTGGAACTATCTGGAAGAGAAGTTCTACGAAGCCCAACATGTATGGCCTCCTGGGGAACGTCCTCTCCATGTTGGCCAACCGAGTGTCCTATGCTTTTGACTTTGTTGGTCCGAGTTATGTCCTTGACACGGCCTGTTCCGCTAGTTCCGTTGCCCTTTCCCAAGCCATACATGCAATTCGGACTGGGCTCTGTGATGGAGCCATTGTGGCTTCAGCCCATTGTCATCATGACCCCATCTCCTCTTATTTGTTCCACAGCTTGAAAATGACTTCAAAAGATGGGAAGAGCAAGGTGTTTGATGCTAGTGCGGATGGGTATGTCCGGGCGGAGGCGGCTGCTGCAATCTACATTTGCAAAAAGACCGTAGCCAAGAGGTCCTATGCGACCCTGGTCCATGCTGCTGCCAATAATGATGGGTACAAGGAGGAAGGGATTACTTTCCCCTCCGAGTCTCAGCAGGAAAAAGTCATACGTTTAGTATACGAGGAGTGTGGTGTGAGTCCCCTTGAGGTGGATTATTTAGAAGCTCATGGAACTGGGACCAAAGTTGGGGATCCGGAAGAAATGACTGCAGCAAGCAAAGTGTTTTGCGACGGGAGACAAACACCATTGCTGGTAGGGTCTGTAAAGAGCAACATGGGGCACTCTGAGCCAGTTTCTGGTAAATAAAAGTTTAGTTTACTATTTTAAAACATGCAGCTCTTATTCTCAAACCTTCATGAACATAGCGTACGGGCAGTGTGTAAATGAAATAATTACTGTGTTATGGGTATGAACCAGAGTTCAGTAGAACATAATACTAAAGCTACAGTAATGCTGTTGAGAAGGACATTGGTCATTGGTGTCACCTGGTCAGATGAAATTCTTGTTAAGCTGGGATCAAGTATTTTTTAAAACACTCAATGAAAGACGTACAAACATCCGTCGAAAGCTATTTTTGAAGTTATGGAAATAGTAGGGAATCAAATTTAACTAAACAAGTTTCGAGAAACCCGTATTACTTATTTGATTGTAGGATTTGTGGTTTCAGGATATGGAGGTTCGTAACGCTTTTAATTTATTGACAATTAAAATTTTTATTATAGTTTTATGGAACAGAATGTGACAAATCTGACATGACGTAATTCTAATTTACTCGCTTTGATGTCCTAAGTCGAAAATAGTCAAGCATATAATTCCTATGTAAAATACTGTACTCTCAAATTTATGTACAGATATGTGTACTGTGGCTGGGGTTAAAGTATTTTTTAAACTTGTTTTTATGTATGTATGTAATTTTTGCGAAAATTTCAATGTTTGAATAATAGTTTTTGTTTTTTTTATTGTTAGGTTTATGTAGTATTGCAAAAGTGATATTATCTCATATTGCTGGGATTTTACCGGGAAACCTTCACTACGTAACCCCTAACCCGGAAATCCCTTCACTGCATGATGGGCGGGTCCAAGTTGTGGTCAAAAATCAACCCTTCAATGCCAAATATGTTGCACTGAATTCAATGGGATTTGGGGGAACCAATGTTCACACACTTCTCAGAATGACTCCCAAAGAGGAACTCACCCTTTGGAATCCTCCAATCCCCATAATTCTAACATGTTCTGGTAGGACTCAAGAAGCTGTGGAAAAATTTCTGGAAAAAGCATTACCACATAGACAAAATCAAAGTTTCGTAGCTCTAACACATCACATTCACAAGAGTGACAACCCCAAGCACAGTTACCGGGGTTTTTGTGTTATTGAATCCGAAAAGATGGAAGTACAGGTTGACCAGCGAGAAGTAGCTAGGACGATTTGGTTTATCTTCACGGGCCTCGGGAGCCAATGGGCTGGGATGAGCCGGGATATGATCAAATTTGAAGCTTTTAAAACCTCACTTGAGAAATCTGCTGAAACCCTTTCCAACAATGAATTCGACTTAATGACCTTACTCAAGTCCGAAGATACAAAAATGTTTGATGATTTAAAAAACGCGCTCGTTTCCATAACGTCCGTTCAAATTGCGCTGGTTGATTTGCTAAAGACGGTCGGTATAGAGCCCGATGGTATCATTGGACATTCCACAGGGGAGGTTGCTGCTTCTTACGCCGACGGCAGTTGCACGCAAGACCAGTCTCTATTGGTGGCTTTGGGTAGAGCGCGCGCATTCCTGGAATCTAACCTACCCCCAGGGACTGTGGCCTCAGTCGGACTGACATGGGAAGATGCGCAAAAGCGATGTCCGGAAGGAATCTACCCTGCAATTCACAATGCCAAAGAAAACGTTACTATTGCTGGACCTCCGGATGCTGTGCACGAATTCGTTCAACAACTTGAAGGGGAAGGTGTCTTCGCCAAATTAGTTCGATCAGCCGCGTTCGGATTCCATTCCCCACTAGTTGCAGGTTCCGGGAAGTTAATGAAAGAGATTTTGGAAAAGGTGATAGCAGAGCCAAAACCTAGGTCCAAGAAATGGCTGAGTTCCTCTGTTCCAGAAGATCAATGGAATTCCGACTTGGCAAAATACTCTTCAGCGGAATATCACGTGAACAATGGTCTCAAGCCTGTCTTCTTTTATACGACGCTACTCCACGTTCCGGATAAGGCAGTGGCGCTGGAAATCGCACCACACTGTTTTTTCCAAGCTATTTTAAAACAGTCCTTGCCCAAGAATGTGATCAAATTGGGGTTGATTCATTGTAAATCTTTGAATAATTCGGAATATTTCCTCAATTCCTTGGGGAAATGCTATCTGGCAGGAGTGAATTTGGATTTTGGAGCCTTGTATGAACCTGTACAGTTCCCGGTATCCCCAGTTGTGCCCAATATTAGTTCGATGATCCGATGGGATCATTCTGTGACCTATGACCTTCCTCATCATACAAAGGTGGGTGTTAAAAAGTACATTTAAATCATTACATTCTTACAAAAATTAAAAAAGTAACATTTCTTCTTAACATTAACAGTAAAAATTTAGAAACTGTTGAAGAATACATAGATTTTTAAATTTAATGCATTTTGTCAACACCCTTGTATTTTTATAGGATCAATTAAATTTCTTAAATTTATAATGTTAAGAAAGTATCTTGAAAATATTTGTGACAATTATGTATTTATTGTTTTATTGGTGTTTGGCAGGAAATTTCGCGGCAAAAAGGTATCAAATTCTCGTTCCACTTGCTCTCCGAACACGACTCATTTTTGGAAGGACACTCAATCGATGGGAAAATCGTTTTCCCAGCTACTGGCTACTTGTGGTTAGTGTGGAGATTCTTTGCGCAGGGTCAGGGCGTCTTCTCGGACAATCATCCAGTGGTTTTTGAGAACGTCCGTTTCGAACGAGTAACGCTGCTGAACAAGCGTACTCAAACGGACTTCCTTATAAATATTTTCCCAGGAAGCGGGATATTTGAAGTATCCGAGGCAGAAGTGGTAGTTTGTTCCGGACTCGTCCGAAATGTGGAAGAGTCCTCTGCTAACGAAATGTTAAACTATGAGGGTTGCGAAGAGATTGATACATCAGGGCCATACATGACGAAAGAGGATTTCTATAAAGAAATTCATTTACGAGGGTATGGTCACACGGGGCAATTCCAAGGGATCCAAGAGGCTGACATGCGAGGGAAATGGGCCAAAGTCCAATGGACTAGTAATTGGATCACTTTCACAGACTCCGTTATCCAAGCATACACTCTTCGGAAAGAGTCTCGAGACTTGTTTGTACCTATTCGGATTGAGAAGATAACCATTGATCCTATCGTAGTACGGGAGTATTTAGAGGCGAACGACAACACCGTCACTGTAAAGGCCTACGAAGTCCTCAAAGCTGGAGCATGTCCAGGACTGGAAGTCCGCGGTTTGTCATTTGCTAAGTTTAATCAACGGACACGGCAGCCTCCACCAGCAACCTATGAGCAAAGCTTCATGCCATTTTTGTATCAGCCAAAACAAATTTTATTTGAAGCCAAAGCTTTAGAAACATGCCTAGAAATTATCGTAGAGAACTGTTTTGGACCAAAATTTATTTTCACAGAAATTGTGAAAGACCCAAAAAATATGATATCCCATGTAGCAATACACCATTCTGTTTTGAAGTTCCCCGCCTTTGAATTTCGAACTGTTAATGAATCGGAAGAGGTAATTGAGGAGGACAAGTTTGAGATTTCTAGGTCCAAGGTCATGGCATTGCAGGATGTTTTATCCAAAGAGCACAACAATTTGATCTTCATCGATGACAAAAGCAGAATATCCGATGCGATCAATGTGACTCTTCCAGGTGGATTTATTTTGTTCAAAGGACCTTCATTGGATATTGCTTTGAACAAAGATGTTTTTCTCGTTTCTGAAAAGATCTTTACAGATGAGGAGACATCATCAGCTTTTTATTTACTCCGGAAATCCTCACCAAAGCCAGCCAAGACCCAGATCATCTCCACTGACGAGGGATTCAGTTGGGTTGAAGATGCTAAAAAGATTTTAAAAACATTGAAAGAATTTGACAGGATATATTTTATATCCCAAAGTCCTAGATCTGGAATTGCTGGATTTGTTAAATGTCTGATAAGGGAAGTAACATCGGAGAAGATTCGTTGTTTCCATGCCATTGACCAACTGACAATTAATTTGGACCAACCTTCGACTATTCTGACTGAACAAATTCAGCAGGATCTTGTATTTAATGTTTACAAAGATAGAGTCTGGGGCTTCTGGAGTAATCTGTCAATAACCAACGAGGAATTTCGGAACAAAATACCAACTACATATGCATACGCTAATGCACTGAATTTGGGTGACCTCTCAAGCTTGCATTGGATTGAAAGTTCACTGAAGAAGGAAGTTAATGAGCTAGTTGAGGTTCACTATGCTTCCTTAAATTTTAAGGATATCATGCTTGCAAGTGGGAAATTAGTTCAAGATGCCCTTACAGAGAAAGCTATGCAAAGAGAATGTGTACTGGGTGTTGAGTTTTCGGGAATGTACCAAGGCAGACGTGTATGTGGCATAGGTCCTTCTGAGTGTTTGGCAACTCGCGTACACCCTGAAAACCTTCAAATAATTGATGTCCCCGATAAATGGACCCTCGAAGAGGCCGCTACTGTTCCCTGTGTTTACCTCACCGTATATTTAGCGCTGATAGTTCGAGGGAAAATGAAGGAAGGAGAATCAATCCTGATACACGCGGGATCAGGTGGGGTAGGCCAAGCGGCGATTCAAGTAGCGTTGAGTATGAATTGTAAAGTGTTTACTACCGTGAGCACGGACAAGAAGCGGGAATTTTTGAAAGAGCGCTTCCCTTCCTTAACTGATGACTGCTTTGCAAATTCCAGGGACGCGAAGCATTTCGAAGGTCACATTTACAAGCAGACCAATGGACTTGGGGTGGATTTAGTCTTAAACTGCTTAGCGCAAGAGAAACTCCATGCATCAATTCGCTGTCTGAAAGAAAATGGTAGATTTCTCGAAATCGGTAAATTTGACACGTTTAACAATACAAACATTGGGTTAAGCATTTTATCCAAAGGAGTGACTATCTGTGGTATTCATGCGGATACTCTGATCGAATCTGGGACTCAGAAAGAATTTGATGACATAAAAAAATATCTTGTCAACGGTATGAAATCTGAGACAATCAAACCACTAACTTATACTGTTTTCAAGCACAACCAATTAGAAGAAGCCTTCCGGTTTATGGCTCAAGGGAAGCACATAGGAAAGGTCATGATTCAAGTCAAGGAAGCTGAAGACGTTCCAGCCTCAATCCCCGCGTACCCCCGAACATATTTTGAAGAAACAAAGTCCTACATTATAATTGGTGGTTTGGGAGGTATGGGTTTCGAGTTAGTAAATTGGATGGTGGATCGTGGTGCTCAAAACTTCCTTTTGACTTCCCGCTCTGGTGTCAAGACGTCGTACCATGAGTACCAAATTGGGGTTTGGGAAAGGCGGAAAGTGACTGTAGTAGTGGACCAGTCCGATGCAACCACAATTGAAGGTTCTCGTAACCTCCTCCATAATGCACGAAAGTTAGGACCCATTGGTGGAATCTTTAATGTCGCAGTTGTACTAAAGGACGCCCTGTTTGACAACCAAACGCCAGCTAACTTCGAGGAAGTTGTTAAATGCAAAGCCGATGCAACGATCCATCTCGATTTGTTATCTCGACAGTTAGCACCAGAGCTGGATTATTTCGTGGTATTCTCAAGTATCGTTGCATCAAGAGGTAATCCTGGCCAGACTAACTATGGCTATGCAAATTCTGTCATGGAACGCATTTGTGAACAGAGGAAGTCTGATGGATTACCTGCACTGGCAGTCCAGTGGGGAGCAGTTGGTGACGTGGGTGTTTTCCATCGAACCATGAAAGACAAGTCCGTTTTTGGACTGGCGCCACAAAAACTCAAATCATGTTTGGAAACTTTGGATTTGTATCTTCAGCAAGATAGGACCATAGTATCTTCCTTCGTCCCGGTTCAAAGGAGTGATCTAGGAAAAATTGATCCCAACGACTCTCTCGTAAACATTGCCGCAAATATCCTCGGGATCAAGGATGTTTCAAAAGTTAACCCCAAAACGCCATTGGTAGATTTGGGTATGGACTCTCTTATGGCAGCAGAATTGTCTCAAGTTATGCAATCCAGAGTAAACATCCAACTCTCTCAGAAAGCTTACGCCCAGATGACCTTTGAGAAGCTGGCAGAACTGGATGCAAAAGGGGGTCTTCAAGGCAGTGGGTCTGAGGTTGATTGGGACGGACAACAAATGTTAAACAAGCTATTGACAGTGAAGCGAAGGTCAGAAAAAGCTGTTTTCAAAATGAACTCTTTAGGTACTAGTCAAGACACCATTTTCCTCGTTCATCCCATGGACGGAACAGTCATGATGATTGAAGAGCTTGTGAGTCACATGGAAGCAACTGTTTATGGAATCGAGTGTATCAAAGAAGCACCTTTGGAATCAATAGAGAAATTGGCAGCTTTTTACGTCCAGAAGATCAGAGAAATTCAACCGAAAGGCCCATACCAAATTGGAGGTTACTCCTTTGGTACGAACGTGGCCTTTGAGATGGCACTGCAGTTGGAACATGCGGGTGAAACAGTCTCGCTGTTGCTGTGTCTCGATGGTAGTCCCAGATGGAAGCACTATATTCAGAAATATGACGAACAACAGCAGCAAGAATGGGAAAATATTTTACTTATTGGTTATATGAAAATGTACAAGTCCGACATTTCCGTCACTCACTTCAAGGAAATGTCCGAGTTCGGAACACAAGCAGAAAAATTTAATTATTTGTCGGACGTGATGCATACAACATATCCTGAGGTGAGTAGGGATGAGTTCCAAGAAGGTGCAGCGGCCTTATTGTCCAGGGCTGAAATAGGTAGGGTTTATGAGGCTAGTGGAAAAGTCAAAGCAAGGACTATACTCGTGAAGGCTCTTCAGTCTGGGGTGGAGAAAGATGTTTCATATGATTATGGATTCAGTGAGATTTGCGAAGGTAGCGTTGAAGTCATTGCTGTTGATGGTAATCATTACTGCTTCTACGAGAAACCCGTTGAATTGGGAATCCCGGCTATAATTAACAAAGTCTTCAACTAAAATACGTCCTTGCTTCCTGCTACCTCTATCGGTGTAGTTTCAGGTTCTCATGAATTGCATATGGTGTCCCGTTTGTTTTTCCTGTAGTTTATTTTTTGTGTAGTTCAATTAGGTTTGGAACATTATTTAGTTGTCTGTTTTTTGGGAGTAAACATTATTTTGCATGTTATCACGTGTAAATGTTATACGTTAATTTGAATATTTTATGCACATGATTTCAATAGCACTAACAATCAAACAGTAATGGACCAATTTAAATAAATAAACAAAACATGCGTCTAACCCCAAATGCCGTAGTCATTGTCATTTTGCCCGGTATTGGCATGCCAAAGTGTTTTTCATTGCCAGAGTAAATTATTATGGAATAGAGAGTATATAACTTCAGAGGATAATAACTTACAATATTAGAATTGTTGAATTTTTATAACCAGAATCTGTTTAACATATCAAAACATCTTTCCTAATAACCTTGTTTCAACAAGTGGGAAGAAAAATATCGTGTCTGAAAATACAGAAACAACTTTGTACATATATTCAGAATGAAGTTATATTTTCCCCTAGCACCTTGAGATTTAGGACAGGCTAAAAATAATATCATGGACAAGAACATTTGATTACAGGGAGAGACCTGAACTTTATTCACAATTACTGTAAACTTGTCAATGACAACGTGTACATTATATACATAATTTCATGGTTTACATCCATACATTTATTTTAACAAAGTATTATCATATTTTAAGTTTACCTGGGAGTAGCATACAAAATTGTAACTAAACTATACAATTGAATAAGCTGATTGATCGTACTTTTGATGAAGAAAGTAATTAATGATTGAATAAACTCGACATCAGAACAATAATCCAAAGGTTAGTTATTTGTTCTGGGAAATGAAAAAGGAAAGGTTTGATCTGAAGGTCAGCAAATAAAAATAAGTACAAGTGGAAGGAATACCTCTGACACAAATTAAACTTCAAGATTTTTTCATTTAACTTTATTTGACTACAACGAAAGGGAAATACTTTACACGTATGAAATAATTTTTACTCACTGAAATCCCGTTAGTGGGCTTCAACTCACTCTGAAGATCTGTACTTACAACTGTAGACAGATGAGTCATTCGCAATAAAGTTCCAGAAGATCTATTCATAGAATAGATCCGTCAAATCTTAATAACTATTTACTCAAAATTATTTTTAGCATCGAAATTTCTACACTGTCATTATACCTAACAATATTTATGTAACTACATACACTGAAATAGTTACGAATACTATAGTATATGTATAAAAACATGTGAACATACGCTCTCCAACTTTCCTTGATTTCCTTTGTTAAGGATTTCGGTAGTCCAGACTAAAATTACGAACAAATTTCGAAAAAAATGTATTTAACTGTCGCTCATTTTCAGTTCAAGTTCCTGTAAATGTAATAAAGGCTTTAATAGCTTGAACCCACATTTTTGCGCAGATTAAATTAATTTTTAAACTGTAAAATGCATTTTTTGCAAATTTTACCTTTAATTTTAAACTGATGATTTCCTCTTTCGTCAACCTTTGTTTCAGGGCATCAACGACAAAATCGTCCGTCAGATAGGTCTCTTCATAGGATGCAGTCACTATTAAAATCCCCTCTGCTGTAACTTGCATGGACACATATACAGGAGCATTGGCAGGGCAGTCGGGGAGATTGACAGTTTTGAACCTCCCAAGAATTGCATTATTTTTCCAGGACTCATCCTCACCCTGCCTGACCACAATATCCGGCTTGTGTCCAGCGTAACGTGTGTAAAATGTCTTCTTCACGCAACAGGGAACTGGAGTATTTCTTTTAATAATTTTGTGAAAATAGAATTCTTCAGTCGAGGCACTTGAGGCTTCAATCCCAATGGACAAAGGAACCACATCTTGGATAGAGATGTTCAGTCCCACAGAATGTCTAGCTTCTAAATTCTCATTAAAATTCAATAAAGCAGCTTGAATTGCAGCTCCGTAGGCCACTGCCTCATCTCCACTTAAATATTTGGATAAGGACTTCCCATTAAAATACTCTTTGATCAATTCCTGAATCCTCGGGATTCTTGAGGATCCACCAACTAAAATTACTTCGTCGATATCCTGCTTGGCAATATTCCCATCTTTCAGAACTTGGTCAACGATGGTGACGCATTTCTTAAATAGCTTCTCATTCAAAGCATTAAATTTATCCCGGGAGATTTTTAGTCTCACGTCGAGCGCAGTATGGAAGGCGTCTAATGAAAGGGTAACGTTTTTGGAGGAGGTTAAATCTTTCTTCTCTTCCTCACATTTCACTTTCAGCCTCCGTTTGTTCTTTTGAGCTTGGGCCTTAATGGAGGGATCTTCTGAGGTCAAAGCGGCCCGAAAGTTGATCTTGTATTCTGTGTTGATTTGGTCAATGCAGTGCTCTACCATGGCTAAATCAAAATCTTCACCTCCTAAATGAGTGTCTCCTCCCACGGCAATTATTTTAATGTTTTGATTTTCAATTGTTAAAACTGCTACATCAAAAGTACCTCCGCCCAGGTCAAATATTAGATTTGTTTGTTTACTTTTAGGATTTTCTTGATGACAGTAAGCAATGGCGGCGGCTGTGGGTTCGTTCAGGATTCGAAGAACTTCTAAATTTGCTATTTGCCCTGCCGCTTTTGTAGCCTGACGTTGCTGGTCGTTGAAGTATGCAGGGACAGTTATGACAGCTTTTTTTACCGGACAGCCGAGGAAATCTTCAGCTATGGCTTTGAGGCGGGCCAAAATTTTAGCTGATATTTGTTCAGGATGATAAGATTTACCGTCAATGCGTATTTTCGGTGTCCCATGCTCGTTGATGACATCAAATGGGAAGTTAGAAATGTCTTGTTGGACCACTGGGTCATGGAATGGAAGGCCAATGAGACGCTTCACACCGTAGACAGTAGCTGAAGGATTCTGGCAGGCTTGTTCCTTGGCGACCTTCCCGACATTTATATCTCCTGAGGAATCAATGCTTATGTAGCTGGGGGTAGTGGTGTGACCCAGATCGTTAGGGATTATACGAACTTTCCCATCAACGTAAGCCGCCATGCAGCAGTAAGTCGTGCCGAGGTCAATTCCGATGGTTACTTCCTCCATTGTTTCAAATGTCAGTGGTAATTTTTTCGAGTAGCAAATATAATTACTTGTAGGGAAATTATTTAACAATAATTGAATAAATAAATAATCTATTACAAATAAGTTGTAGTGCCTTTAAGCAAAGCAGGGTTTTGTCTGTGTGGAAGTCAATTTATTACTGATGACTTTTAAAATACGGTTGATGGTGATTTAATGACGTGCAAATCACTTGAGGTTATCATTTTGGCTGTTCTATAATCAATAGACTGCATTAAAAAAAATGGCAAGGGATGTCTTTGTACTGGCAGGTGCGATAGAATGTTGGTGGTCTAGCTATATGGATTCCAATCCTATCAGTAGATATAACTATAGGGTGCCCGAAACAATTATCTCCCCCTTTGTATCCCATCGAACCAAGATATGTATTTATATAAAATATAAATACACAAAGTGTCATACTGATAGGAAATTTTCGTTTGCAAATTATGTGCAATGACCAAGTTCCATTTTTTTATATGGATATTAACAGTTCCCGCAACTGTACAGTATTCGATCCCATGCATACACTAATTGTAAGTTGTAGCCTGTTCACATATGGCATGCTGTAAAATTTCCTGCTAACTAAGGCCAATGAAAAAGACTTTCCCGCTTGTCCGTTATCCATGGGCAGCAAAATAGGTTGCTGGAAAAAAGCAAGACCTCAGCCGTACCGTCGTGCTTTTCCTGAACTAAATTTGTATTTTCTTGGACGCTTTTTATTTTTATGGTACACACCTGCATTTCAGCAAGTAACATGTTAATTAACTTGAAGCTTCAGATTGTAAACCTCTTAAGTATATAAAAAAGGTTAAATGTGAAAAAAGTAAGAATAATTCTGGCTTTGATTGGTGACCTTAAGGGTAAACTAACGTCTATCCAAGTATTTTGTAAAATCTTTAAAAAGTTTGTTTTAAAGCAGGGGAATCGAATTTTAAAAAAACATATTTTTAGTTGAGATACTTGGCGGAGACAAGTTTCCTGTCCCACGCACAATTATCGGCACTGCAGAGCGTATGAATTATTAGCTGTAACTGTTCTGCAATCGTAGATGGGTTCCACTACGGTGTAGGTTATCGTTGACATGAAGATGAAGATAGAGACAAATGGCATTAAAAGGCATGCAGTCTTGATGTGTTACATCCTTTGTCAAGCGCAATCTGAAGTTGAAGGTCAGTGGCTTTAATTATAATACTGTATGTATCTAAATACATGTATGCAATAATAAATGATGGCCTCGCTCTAATCCATCACCTACAATTGGAGCTGGTACTCAATCTATTTATTACTCTTGTGTTATTACTGTGGGGTTTAAATTGGGACTCTGGTTCCAGTCTAAACAATTTCACTGAATTTCTGTTCCGTGTTCCATTCCATTACCGGCTCAAACAAAAATGTTCTTAGAATTTTTATTAACCGTTATTTTGAGCATTGCTGTGGTAATTCTGTATTATCGCTGGAATTACGGTACCCTCGAGAAGTTGGGCATCCCTGTAGTGAAAACACATTTTCTTTACGGTAGTCAAAGTGATTTCAACAAAATCTGCAGTCATGACAGGGATATGGAGTGGTTTGAAAAACACGGGGAAATCTATGGGGTAACCTATCCCTTGTCATTACAAAATTCCCAAAAATTACATTGTATTTTTTGCATTCAATACAAAATTAAATTTTCACAAAAATAAATGACTTATATTCCAGGTATACAATGGTCGGCAACCCCAGATACACATAGTTGATCCAGAAATAGTGCGACAAATTTTTGTCAAAGATTTTGATAAATTCGCCAACCGAAGTTTTGACGTGGGAGGTGGCGCAGCAAAACTTTTCCATGAGATGCTTGACTCTTTGAAGGGTATTAGAAAAGTAGTACAGGCAAGCCTCGCTATAACGGATGACTATATGTATATAATGTCGGAAAGTCTATAACGGACTGAATTTACTTTATAACGTATCCCATGCTGCAACTACAGTGTCTAAGGACGCTGCATAAAACTATAAGGGATAATGTAATTATTACAGTATATAAAACCTGACTGTCCTCATTCTCACCGTGTCCGTTATAATGAGTTTTACCTGATCTTAACATTAAATCTTATTTCTACAAGACATTCTCTCCTTAAAGCTTCAGCATGACTAGGAAAATTTGAATGCTCTTATAAGGTGGAATAATTAGCATGGTCGTAAACGGGGTGGTGTCCAAACTTTTTGTCTTACAGAAAGAGCACTATAGTTACGAAACTGTCCGCAAAAATTTAATTATTAAAAATATTGACACATTTCATCAATACAATTACATTAGGAGAAAAATGGAAGACAGTTCGTTCCGCCATATCCCCTGTTTACACAACTGCAAAACTGAGGCGCATGTCCTTGCAAATGATAGCCGCCACTGAGGACATGATGAAGCTTCTGCGCGAGGACGTTACCTCAGCGTCCAATGGCGTTTTGCAAGATTGCAACATTTTCCAGTAAAGAAAGTTGTGTTGGCTAATGTATAACTAAAATTCCTTACTATACATAAGTATAAATTTCATTTATTTTATAATTTTATAAATTATTAATAAATTTTACATAGGGAGATATTCAGCATGGTAATGGATATGGCTGCCAGGTGTACAATGAATATTAACATCCAAAACCCGAGATCACCCGACAACGATTTTGCAAAGGCACTTTCAGAGCTTTTCGCTGAACTGCCCAGCTATGCCACCATCTTATTTGGTACACAATAAATTTGAAAATTCAAAGATTACAAAAAATTATATTGCAGCAAAAGGTGAACAGTGGATAATTTGTGGGATGGACAACAATATGTCTGTAATAATTTCTGTACAGATCTATTTCCATGGATGACAAAAGTGATGCGATTATTTACTAAAAAGGAGCCCGAAGGATTTTTCGTGAAGGTCTTCCAACAAGTCATGGCGGAACGAAGGCGTTCCGAAGAGAGAAATGACGATTTCATTGATTTTATGAATCACTTAGTCGACCAAACGCAAACTCCTGAATTTAACAAATTGGGCATTACTGAGCTGACGATAATAGCACAGGCCGTCGGATTTTTCATTGCTGGCATCGATGGGATTGTGAGAGGAATCCTGGTAGTGATATTGCATTCCTGCAAAGACTCGGAGATATCAAAGAAGCTCTATGCCGAAATTGATGCCTATTTCCTGAGAAATAAGGGAAATATTGCCCACGAGAATTTAGGAGAGCTAAAATATTTGAACGCGTGCCTTCTCGAGGCTTTGCGTCTGCATCCGCCATTTTCCCGCAATGATCGGCTCTGCGGTGAGGACGTGGAATATAAGGGACTGAGGATCAAGAAGGGCATGAGTGTGGCGATTCCACTTTGGCCATACAACAGGAACCCCAAACATTTTCCAAACCCAGAGACTTTTGATCCGGAACGATTCATGCCGTATAATAAAGACAACATTGACATGTTCCATTTCTTTTCTTTCGGTCAAGGGCCTCGAATGTGCATTGGAATGAGATTTGCTTCCGAGTGTATGCTTATTATAGGGGCAAAATTGTTTCAAAACTTTAAATTCACTGCTACACCTGACACGGAGATTCAGTACATGCCTAGCTCTATTCCAGGGTTTTGCATGGTCAATCCTTTTAATGTGAATGTAACTAAACGCTAAATGGTAGTAGAGGGAATAAAGGGTGAATGAAATAAATTATTTTCCAACTTGTATCTTGTATTGCTGTCCAAAAATGAACTGTTTTCTTGGTGCGCATATTGACAGTTTATCGACCAAAATTTCAACATTTTTATTCATCAGAAGGTTGTCATCTGAGACTTGTACCCCCCCCCCCCCAAGACGAATTGTCCTTCGTACAGAATAAACGTAAAAATTCAAATCCATGTTGATTGGTTTTAAAAGTACAATTTGGAAGTGATTTTGAATTTCGGAAAACTGGAATGTGTTTATGTGTAAGATAGCTCTCACAATCAGTGATAAGTGAACAGTGTGAACACCGAGCTTGAGAACCTTCACTAAAAATCATTGCTCGAATGAGACTCTTCGTATTCAGATACACAAGCACTGTGAAGGATTTTAATATTCTTTACTATTTGTTATAGTTATGGAGTAAAGAGTCGCCTTGTTACTAGTTATGTTTGAATATCTTTTCCAACGTTATTTATGAAGCAATACCATTCGTCTGCTTTGTCTAAACCAATGAAACTGCATTGTTAATTTTAAGACAGAAAAATGTAATGTCAGGTTAGACTCCTTTTGGGTTCTGAGACTCTCTGACCTAAATTCCTTATTAGGCTTTGTGGTGCACTTTAGCCTTCCAATAATAATATTATCATTCTTACTGCAAGTTAATTGGTGTTTGTTGTTTTTGTAATAAAACTGTATTTCTTATTGTTAGGAGTAACTTTGAGCCACTATTATAATTGTTCCTTACAGCACATACAAATATGCTTACATAATATGTATGAACACATATTTCTGAAATTTTATTTGTGTATGGTTGGGGCACGAGTATATATTTTCTGTGCTGCTTATTTTAATGCTTTACCCAGTGCTTGCTCACACCATTGCTATGCAATAAATATGTACATATGTTAAATCAGTTTGTTTTTATTTACTTGTTTTGTACAGGTCTGCTGGTTTTGTTTCGTTGATTTAAAAAAGTTATAACACACAAGGTGGCTGCTGAGATCATGGGGTCATCTAGTGCAAATGATAATAGAGTGGCTCCTCAAATATTTGAATGTCCCAATTCGAAATAATTTCTTATCCAGATAATCCAGAAATTATAGATTTTGTTTTATTGATCTAATAATATAAATGTATTCCTGGGTTCAGCTTCGGGGTTTTGACACAAATATGATGTAAAGATTTTAAAGGATTTCAAAATTTGAGTTTTTTTTATGTCCCCACAACTTTTTCAAATTTAGTTAGAGTAAAACCCGTCTCCTGTGTTTTCCTGGGCATTCAATAATCCTGGTATTGCTATAATAGTGTACTCGTTTAGTGTGTACTTTTGTATTGTTTTTGTCTCTCGTAAAAAAACAAAACAATTAATATCCGCTTTCGAGATACAAAACTAAAACAAAAACAAAACAGGAATTTAAAAAAACAATACAAACCAAATTGGGTTGTTTCAGGATTCTAGAAGATGCTAGAAATTTACTAAAGCGGTTGTTGTAATAGAGTTCGAGAGTTCATAGGGATTTATTTGTGTAGTTGGAATCTTGAAAAAACACGTTTAACTACAAAAACTGGGCATTGACTAATTATCGGTGGATTTGTCTAATATCGCCTGTCTTTAATAGTCACATGACTTCGGATTGACCTTATTGTGTAACTAATGCTCACATGACCTCAGATTGCTCTTAGAACAACAAATAGATTAGTGTCACAGTGTTGCATACTTCAAAATTTTACCGTCAACAGGTTCAGTCGTTCAATGCATCTTACATAGTATAGATTCGTCAAAGGCTCGGTTTTTGTACTTTCGCGTAATTTTTAAACAACTCAAGTTACACAAATCAATTCCTACGTGCTCTTCAACTCACATACAACTATCACTTCGGACGGAGTACAAAACAAGATTTTAGTTGTCCTACTTTTGTCCTTTCCGTCAAAGTACAAAACAAATACAAAAGTACAAATTACAGCACTAGATCCAGGCAAATGATTTGAAACGCCCTGTACAGTGAGATAATAATGTAAAGCAGAAAAATGCATATCAATGTAATAGTGAAATTATGCTGTGTATGTTTTGCCAACGTTCCCACTCTACCTCTGCATTTCACGAGAAGAGGCCCCAATTGCTGTTTATCTATAAATTATCATTACCTGTGTATGACACCATAGAGCTTTATCAAATTCAACTCTCACAATAGATAAACATTTCCCTTTCACAGAAATGCTCTGCACAGTTACAGGTATCTCGAATTGCATCCCGCACGAGCTAGTCATAATAAAATCGCGTTCTGTACAAATGTTATAAAAATAGTCCGCGATTTTTCTCAACAGGTTTGAAAACATCCCATAATATACAAATATACACATTTACATACAACTACAGTCTCACCCACATCTGTTATAAAGGTTGTCTGCATGATGCTATAGGTAATTTTTTTTATTATACACTAGTATACTTGTGGTCAATGTGCCGTTAACATATGTTCAATTTTTTTCAGAGGCACTTTCATATAGAATGGAGGATAATGAAGAAACGGAAAATATAGCTATAGGAATTGACCTCGGAACAACCTCTTGTTGTATGGCTGTCTTTCATAACAACACTGTCGAAATAATTCCGAATACTTACGGAGGAAATTACACCCCCAGTTACGTGTACATTGGTGAAGATGGTGAAAAGGTTGGATTAGCAGCAAAGGAAGAATCCTTCCAGAGTCCAGACAGAACTTATTACAATATTAAAAGACTCATAGGTCTGTCATGCAACGATGAAACTGTCCAAGCCAGCGTCCAACGCCTCCCATTTAAAGTCCTGAACTTCAGGAATGTCCCTAAGCTTATAATAAATGGCGATTACTGCCATCCCGAACAAATTACAGCAAAATTATTGTATCACTTAAGGAAACAAGCAGAGAAATACCTCCGGAGAAAAATCACTGAAACAGTCATAGCTGTCCCAGTTCATTTCAATGAAGGGCAACGTCAAGCTACGAAAGACTCAGCAGCAATAGCAGGCTTCAAAAACATACGAGTTATAAATGACTCTACAGCAACTGCTATTTCATACTGTCACCAGAAGTGTCCGAGCAGGAAAGAAACCATTTTAATTTTCGACCTCGGTGGGAGCTTCCTGGATGTGGCTGTAGCAACAGTTGAGAATCAAAATATTAAAATAGTAGCCGTGGGTGGAGACACTAATTTAGGCGGAGATGAAATTGATCGATCAATATTGGAATGGTGCAATCAAAAATTGAAATTGAATTTAGAAAACGGAACCAGGACTTGTTTCACGAATGAAAGAATTCAGGCTTGGAAAAAACTGCAAATTTTGAGAGATCAGTGTGAGAACGTGAAAATTAACTTGAGTGACTCACAATTTGATAGTCTACAATTGAACTTCCTTCACAACGAAAGAATTGTTATTAGTCGGGATAATCTTGATACATTAAATATAAAGTTGTACCAAAAGTGCATCAATTCCATTGATCAAGTTATTACGGATGCTAATATTAGTAAGGGTGAAATTGATGAAATTATTTTAGTGGGAGGCTCTTCTAAAACTCCACAATTACGTCAAATGATAAGTGAATATTTTGGGGGGAAACCCTTGTATAGTCAATTAAACGAGGATCAAGCAGTAGCTCGTGGGAGTGCAATCGCAGCTAATTCGATATTTGGTGGGAAACAAAATAACATTTCATTCAGGGATGTGGTCTCTGTGCCGATAGGAATTCAGTTGATTCAGCCTGGTACGAATGTCCGATATTTTCAACCTGTGATACGAAAAAATTTCAAACTACCCTGCTCCAAGTTCATTTGTTCAAAAACACGGGAAAGTGGTCAAGTGCCTGTCTTTATTATTCGACAAGGACACGATTTCGATGATGTGTACAAAAATTACCTGATTGGGGAATTTCATGGGGAAAATTTACCCTTAAAATTCCCTCAAGGGACAAACTTCTTCTTGACGTTGCATGTAAATGAAGAGGGGATGGTAGATTTGGAAGCAATGTACGAGACCAAATTTAAATCTGGAAAAATACAACTTAAGCGAATGAATAGCAGCCGACTTTCACTAGGAGATGTTGTCAGACTCAGAATAACGGAATTATGTTTGACATAAGTCATTTATACAGAGATGCGCATCCAGAGTTTCGTTACGTTACGTTACACTATTACGATAGGTTTTAAAATTGTCGTTAATTATCATTACATCACTAAATATTGTTTGAAAAATTCAGCGTTACCGTTCCGTTACTACAAGACAACGGTAATACTCCAGCGTTAATTTTCGTTACCATTAAAAAATATAAAATAGCCGTTACTTTCCGTTATCGTTACTATTATTGTCCGCTCGTTATAAACTAAAATGTCAAACAACTAGTGTTGCCAGACGTACCTGGTATGCAGAAAATATAGCGAAAAGGCAATTTACAGTTTCTGTGTAGTTCTTGATTCACCTGCAATGTGATCCGCATCCCGACTACCCGGTGTGGTAATCTCAACATTTGTCCTTTTTTCAAATTCATTTTTCTCCTTTTACTATATAGCAGCAGTATTCTCCATGGTTAGTTCTTATCTACTTACTCCATGTTAGAACTAAAACTTAATTCGTAAGCCGATCACACATCGTTTTTTAGCAAAAGCGTGTGGGTTGAGCAAAATAAAGGGCCAAAAACTTATTGAAATTTACCATGTTTTCAATAACGTACATAATGATGCTCAGGGATGAGGGTGTCCACATTAAAATAAAGTTTTAATATGTACATCCCACGTTTATTTGCATGCACAGTTACTCCAAGCAAGCCAATAATAGATGTCAATGCGTAATGCAAAAATAAATATGTACTTGCATAAGTATATTTATTTGATAGCGTTGCGTTACGTTACAATATCGTTTTCTGTTTACACACGCTGGAACGCTATAGTTATTCCGATAAATGTTTAGCACACCCTAGTTCCGTTACCGTTACGTTATTACATGCTCCAAATATAGGCCGTTACGTTAAAAACGGCGTTATTCCGTTATTGTTAGGTAAAAGTAACGTAACGGGCGCATCTCTGCATTTATAAGATTCCTTCTGGACTGATCACATGATTACACGTTTCTACAGGAATGCTACAAATTGCAGCAATAAAAATACAAAATTCCTAAAAAATGTTACTTTAAAAAATCTACGAGCTTGGGAATTTTTACGATTCTAAACTGAAAAATTTGCAAATTCACTTAAGCTATGAATGAAACAGTATTATTACACATTAGGTTAAGCTCTTAGATTTTTAGTTATTGATTTAGGCTACCACCCTTATATTAATTTATTTACAGTGGCTAGCAGTTACAGTATTATATTTCTTTATTGGCCTTAGTAGCTTATACATATGTAAATCGGGCAATGAGGCAATTTTTTTTTTGCGAGCAAATTCTTCCGCGATTTTTTAAGGTTGGTTTCAAATACCTACCTACAAGTCAAAAAATGTCTTCGGTAGAAGACATTCAGCAATTTTTTCCTACGTATCTTTTAACACTGATTTGATTGAGATTTTCTAGTCTTTTAGCGAGATATCCAACATGTCTCAGAGTTGAGAATCGGGGACATGAGCGGGAAGAATAGGGAGTAAGGTTGGAGAAATTCAGCTTCCGAACGAAAGTAAGAAAGATTCGGAAAGGATAGATTTTTCACTGATATAATTTTATCACATGAGCATCTGGAGTTAATAAAAATATGTAAAAGCTTTTCTGTTGTAACGATTTTATTTTCATTGAAAATAATTCACACTTTGTTTCATTACTCTATGTCAAATATTGTGACCTCAAGGATCAAAATTGGGAGGCAGGATTTAATAAAGCAAAAATTATATTTTCTTTCACATATATAACAAAAATGAAAAAAATCCTTTCGGATTGGACAAAATAGAATGGGAAAGATTATTGCAAAACTTACATCCTGGTTTTCCAGAAACAATGAATATTTTAACACAGTTTGTAGCAACTCTTAAAGGCATTAAAATGAGCTACGGTGCCAACTCTTGCATTTAGAGACGCTTTCGAAAAGTGCATTTTTGGGGGAAATACAGCGGTCGAGTTTTTGCAAATCTCACTGGAATATCAATTCTGAATTTCCCTGCCGAATCTTGTCCCTCCAGGGAAGTCCTCAACGATTTCAAAAATCTCTACGGAAGAAAAGGCTAACACGATTTTCAATATCCCTGTTGGTAAAAATAGTTTTCCTATAAGACGTCAAATCCCTGTCAAATAAGGTCAACCAATCTAAAAATATCTGTTTGCATAACAAATTCCCCTGAATGAAACGACACGTCAACAAATTTGAAAATCCCTGGCAAACAAAAGGTCAAAACGAATTTCAAAATCCAAGTTCGCAAAGAAGAATCCCTTTCCTTCCCTTTCCTTAGAGATTTTCCCTACCAGAGATATTTTTCCTTGGGAAGAATCTTCCCGTCTTCCCATAAAACCCCCACCCCTGGGGAAATACAATGGTGTAGAAAATGGGATGCGCGTGAGCCAACTATACCAAGAAAATAAGTTACTTCTATTTTTAATTTATTTAATCAGTAGAGTCTTAATGAAAATAAATGGAAGCGATCTCTAAAAAGCTAAGGAGACTCGTCCAAAATGGCTCTGATTTTAATTGAAATTTTTTTAAACAGAATTAGAAAACTGTAATAAATTCTACGAAAAGAGAGCTTTGCTCTTTTGTCATATTGTCAAATAACAACGGAATGATTATATCGTCGATGAAGAGGCAAAATGGAATACAAGCATTTTCGATTAAAATCAAAATGGTTTACATGCAGTTTAACTAAATGCAAAATGGAATGGAAACATCAAGTTTTAAAAGCAAAATGGAATAAGTGCAATTTCGTCTAAAAGCAAAATGGTCTACATACATTATGAAAGTATACACGCATGTAGACCATTTTGCTTTTAGTGAAAACTGCATGTAGTTCATTTTGCTTTCAGGAAAGCTTGCAACTATACCGTTTTGCCTTTAAGGAAAAAGGCACGTAGACCATTTTGCTTCTAATCGAAATTGCACTTAGTCCATTTTGCCTCTTCAGCGACGATATCCAGAGATGTAAAATTGAAATGGCCTTCCTTCGAGCCTTCTATGGGTTAATTTTTAAAATATCATCGGTGATCAGCACTATACGTGCTGAATCACTAAGGGACGAAGCGCCACTATACGATGTAATCTTATCCCCTCAACCTTCACGAAAAAATCCTGCCTTCATTTCCATATTAATATAATCGGCTGAAAAAATGGGTCTATACTGCCTTCAATGAAACCTTCTTTAAACGCTAGCCTTTGAAGGCTGCGAAGCTGTGCATATCTGCGGGTGAGTCTAACTCCTGGAAGTGAGAAAAGGCGCGCTTCTGGAAATTTAAAGGAAAGTAGTGTGGCAGTGCAAGCAGACGGTCAGACCAGACCAGAGAGGCCGAGTCAGATGGATGTCAGTGTCAGTGTAGGTGACAGTGTGACAGTAACGATTTAACACGAGGGGACCTATAAACAAAAAACTTATTGATTATGTATTTAACCTTTCTGTAAACACCATTAAAAAATACATCAGGAAATATCTATTATTTTTACACGGAAATACCTATTTGTTAATTATTTATTTTAGAGCAATTAAAGCAAACAGCCTAACCTTGTGATGTTGTGATTGAGGTATGATTTTGTATTTTGGAGCTACATTGATTTTAGACGTGGAATTTGATAAATTATACGTTTCTTAAAGGATGGTATCGAAAAAATAAGTCAGGTATGATTTTCAATGTAAAAATGATTAATATTGTTTTTACTACTGTACCACTACTGGGTTGGTAGTAGCGTTTCAACAAATTGTTTAATTTGTATTGTAATTATTATATTAAAATTGTAAGTTAAAAACAAACTAACTATGAGTAACTGCTTCTCCTTCGACAGAATTTCAAAATGAATCCCCTACAATCCTCAATGTACAACCCCTCGAATGAACTTCCCATGGAGAATAATAATGGGATGTTTTCAGAGAATTTTATTCAAAGAAATTCCCTACCGGAGGATTCCGAAAATGAATTAATTCGGTTAAGTGACATGACCTGTGAAGTAAAGCCCTTCTTTCTGGACTACTCATTTTTCACCACTTCTTTCGAGTTAATATTTGATATTCTGGGCCGGACGTCCCCAGGCCCGTCCTCGGAAATGGACCTGTATCAACTCTATTGTCTGCATATTCAAGGCGACGTTCATGTCCTCCGACTTGTGAAGAGTCTCTGCGAGGTATCCTACCGGCACACAGAAATAATGAGGGAATTAAATCTAGCAAAAGAGAAATCCTCGGAGCATGGCCAAAAACGAAAGAAAAAATTAAGAGAATTTTACGCATCTCGATCACTGACAGCAGCTCTTCATAATCCTTTCATAATCCCGGAATTTGACTTTCGATCGAACCTTGAAAATATTTGGCGAAAGGATGTCAAGCTCGGGTCCATTACCAAAAATCAAAAATGTAAAATCTATTGTGAATACTGTCTTCATATGTTGGAGCAACAAAAATTCTTTGATCTTCTATTCAGTCTCACAATGGTCATTCCTCATGGACCTTATCAAGTTTCACAGCTGGAGCAGGCCTTGATCATGTTTAAAGCTGTTCCTAGTTCTGGGACCCTGCCTGGACCAGATGCAACTACTTTGGCGTATTATATTAGACAGGACTTTGGTGTGGAGCATGAGTTCTTCCAGATGCTACCTTCAGTCCTTCGGTTTATTGTCTCAAATGAACCCGTCAAGTTCATTCTGCCCAAAGTTAACAGAGTATATAATTCTAGTCACGAGTGGCTACAGCTTTGCTCTACTTCTCCGTCATCGATCGGTTCGGTGGACAGGGTCCAGGTGCAGTTCCCGAGTGAGCTTCTCAATCCTAACTATATGGATGTATTTTCTTGGATTTTTCTAGCTACTGAAGACCCTGCAGTGTTCCTGATTAGGAATGAACAGTGGAATGACTTTCTGACTGTAGATAAGAATTTGATTAAGGGTGTGTACAATCTGTCAACAACATTGAACGTAAAGGACAGTAGGGCTAGGTTTACTCTCAGTGTGGAGGGACATACTGTGAAGATTATTTCCGTCGTGACTGCAACTCCTGTCATTGTTGACGAAGTCAATTTGAGCCTTTTTGTGCCCGAAAGTACTGACAGAAATTGTGACTTGCTCGATGCTAGTGTCTTCCTAATTAAAAATGTTTCGTAATAATTGTATTTTTGTTGAATATTGTCATATGAATTCCACGTACTTGGTCAAGTACATTTGTTCAAGTTGGACTTTTGAAATTGTACTTATTTATTGTTGTATTGCTTTCGCTATACTAAAACAACTGGAAATGTTTTGTCATTATATCTATATTTAAGTTTACAGCTCTGGCCATTTGTTCTAGATAATTGAATTTACAGAGTTATAATAGGACACTTAAATACTTTTGTTTGCCGTATTGACATAAGCCGTATGAGCATGACTCAAAATAAACCAACACATTTGATTGAATATACAAAACTTGTCTGTAACAACTTTACTCTGAACTTTAATTTAAAAGTTGCTGTATTACATTGTAGACTATTATATACGTACTCCTTTTTCTCTGTTCTCAAACAGGATTAAATCTCCGTTTTATATTTTGTCGGATAAGACGCAAAAAAGATCATACATTTAAAAATAATTAAACCTAACGGAACTACTACAGATGAACAAGAAATTCATTTTTGTCTTCAGCATTTGCCCTGATTTTTGTAGCCCCTGATTCATTCTTGTAAAAATATTTACAAAAGTTTCAGTTTTGTCTCTCAGCAGATGAGCAGACGATCGGTCTCTTATCTGTTGTTGTCACTTCATAGGTTTCAAAGTATTATCTTTCCATTCTTCTCTTTCATTTAGTTCACATGCATTGCTTGAACAAAGTACTGCATATTTAAGTATCCAACATAGCAATATGTTCAACGTTCACAGCTCAGTGACATGTCTTGCTATTCAATACCAATTTAATAACAAACATGTTATTCCTTATACAGTCTGTCACTGTGTAAGAGAGTCCTCCTGAGAATATTTCCCAGTAGGTGCCCAGTTTCGACTACTCTTCCTTTACCTCAGCGTTTTTTTGTTTTCGCTTCAAAAGAGCTTGCTCTCCATACAGTAGTAAATTGTCTACCTTTTAGGTGTCTGTAATAAAGAGAGTGCACTGTAATAATTATATGAATTTGATCAACTGTATAGAGATGCTATAACGAACTAGTAAGGTTCTCATGTAAAATGTGTAACAGAGATCTGAGCTTACACTCCTCTGACTAACAATATAAGAAAAACAAAAGCCTTACATAACAGATTGGAACCTGTTTTTTGTTGACATTGGGTGTCTTCAGCAGCGAAGGGGCATCTCACAAACTCTACTACGACTTCATCATGCTCTCTTGGATACAGTGAGCTACGAACATCCATACAAATTACACTATATGTATTATATGTATGGAATGACCATCATCTTTGCTTTCAAATAACGAATTTGGGGGTTGAGAAAATTTTGTGATGATCCTACATACTTACGCAAGGCCTGTGGATCTGTTGCTTTTGTAATATCCAGGTGATTGTTGGATGGGAGCAGAGACTCAAAACTTTCCTGGCACAAGGCAATGCTCTGGTAATCCTCGAAACTGCGCTGTAACCTGCAATACTCAAGACGGGAATAGCATTGAGGGGGGACTGTACATAGTTAAGCCATTATAAAATTTACACCGGTTGTGTGTGGGGGTGAAGCAAAACTAGTAACTATATTTTTAGTGACCCTTCGATAAAATTTATCAGTATTTTTGTAAAAACAATTGAGGGTTAAAGAACTAATGGTTTTTCCACCAATGGATAGTTATACGGTGTTGCCTGACCCTTGTTGCGGGGCCCCGTTGCAAAAGGCTGTAAAAATCGTTGCTATCGTAGATATGGTTAGTTATAATAATTATTATTAGTTTGATTGCGAGTGTGCTGGAAACATTCCATTTTATCTCTGTTCCCAAAACAGTACTGCAATGCAATATTGTATGTAATAATTACATTGTTTTTTTAAGGTTTGGGCAGCAATATCCGCTGGAACTTTGTTCCTATTTTTGCTCTTAGTCATTTTGGAAGGATCATCCTTAGCTCAAGCAGCTCAAACAGATCGGCTGGAGTTCCCAGCCTTTGCAGATTTTATGGAACTTGGAAGTAATAATCACTTATAAATGATACTTGCAAATATTTTTTAACTGTCATATGACACTATGTGTTGATAGAGAAATCACTGGACTTAAAATGGTAACTAACTGAATGTACTTACTTTATTACAGCTGGAATCGTCATATTATGTTTAATTGCATTCATCGCTGTGAGTATCTGTTATTACTTTCTGGGCCAATATTTGCTACATGGTGCTATGGAGGTAAATCATATACATATGTACATATGCTCATTTATATTTATTAACATTCAGTTGCCTCTGATTGCCATAGAGTCAAATGATCTACAAATTACATATGAAGAAGAAAAGCTATGAGAGACTATAAAAATTACAAACACTTACTGTATATACAGTAATTAGCTCAATTTTATTCCCAATGAAGTTAAGCACTGAACCAATTACTGTACAAGTATAATTACTATGGCTGATGTAGTAGTTGCTGATCGATATTTGTAGTCCTTTTTTTTCTTTATTTTGATATATCTACATACATATTAAGGTGATGATGATATTTTAATGAAGTAGCTGTATTTATAGTGGAGAGTCGGATTTAAATTCTTCCTTTTATTATCACAGCGCAATCATGAGAAGGTGACCTTATGGTTTACCATTACCGTGGGACTACTCGCCCTTAGGATCGTGTATTGGCTAATAGGCGTATTTTCATCCACCAGTATGGTTTTGTCGGGTTTCTTTGGACTACTTTCCTTCATTTACCAGGCGTACGCTCTGTGGGTGGTCAAGGCTTTCCGGGACGAATTGCTTAGATCTGGAGAGTCCTTGAAATTAAGGGACAACGGCCCACGTAGCCATAACTTCCCATTATAAACACTATCTGGATCAAAACCCCATGTTGATAATGCTATATACATATATACCTTAATGAGTATATACCATGCGTTTGCATTACTAACATTTAATACTACTCAACTCCCTTCTTTTAAACTATAATATTGAATGTACGACTGATATCGAATTTCCGTAGCAAAAATAAATATTTCATTTTCCTATATAAGGTAACTTCACAAAAACTGGGGGTTTTTAGGAATTTTATTTATTAAGGCATTTCTTAAAATAACCTTAATTTAAAATATGTGCAGTAACTTTGGCTGCTATTAAATAATCATAAGCATTTGCACACGGTGGCTCAAAACCTTTTCCTCCTTCCTAGCCCATTTGTATTTATAAAGGACAGGCAAGAAATATTCCATTCCCCCAATTTGTATCATAAAATTGTTTTTGTCTACACGTAGGTCAGCAACTGTGGTTAGAGTAATCGGAAGAGTGTGGCCAAGTCGAAAATTTTTTAACCCCGTCCCCTTGTCTTATAAATGTTCCAGATGCCACATCTGTTATCAACTGTGCCTCTCATTCATATAGGGGTATAAAGGCATTAATTGAACCGGCCCTAACCTCACTTACTTTACCCTTTATGCTTATATTAAGTCCGAGAGCTTACATCATTACCAGGATTTACTTGCAGATTAATTTAATAAATTAAGACTGAGTTGTCACTTATTGTTAGTACAATGTCCATACCCAAGCATGGCCCCATTCCTCACTACATTTATTAACTCCTGTTCCAGATGTCCATGAACTTGAACTAACAATGGCTCATGAATTATACAGTTACCAGCAAAGTGCATTTTCTGATTACATTCCATGTTTTATATAATTTGTTGGTTCCTTAAATATAGAAACCAATCCAAACACAATTATCTGTATAGTGGATTGTATTTAACAAGAATATTTTGAATAAATTGCACTAATTATACTGACCTGACAATTTTATTGAGCAGTATACTAAAGGATACGTGAGATATTTTCTCGTATAAATACCACTTATAAATCAACTCTCCCCTGCAGTTGTTGGAGAGGAGCAGCTGCTCAAGGTAAATAATTGATTCTCGCAACCATGGCGACATCTGGATTAGCATTCCCTGCTTTCAATGTCTTCCCCACATTTGCCTGTCTTCTCAGCTCCTACCTGGATTCAGGGTATAGGGACTACTCCGGTTACCAAGTTTTGAGGATTAATACTAGTTCGGACAGAGCTTTTGATCTGATTCAAAATATTTACCATGCGGATGGGTACGATTTCTGGAGTCCCCCGAGTAGGATCAACCCTACGGATATTCTAGTTCCTCCAGGAAAGTTAGGAACTATCACGTCCTTGCTCAGGATTATCAACGTACCTTATCAAGCAGTTGTTAAGAATTTACAAAGGTATCAATCATATAATCGATTCTGACAACTCAACTCCTAGTGAGAAACATTTTCTGAGTACTGCTTTATCATACATTTTTGAAACTAGGGATGTCGATCTGGAACGTTCGCAGACCTCAGTTCGGCAAACTGAGACTATGACGTGGACATCTTACCATCGTCTTGCTACAGTAAAATAATTTAGCAAAATTCTTTTCGTTTTTTATCCATCAATCTTGCGCTCTATTCCTGGACAACTTTGGACAGGAAAATACGATTTATTTTTATAATGTGTATTCATAGATTCATGCTTGGGAAGATTCTTTGGCCTCAAACTATCCGGATTTGGTGGAGGTATTGGACATCGGCAAAAGCTTTGAAGGAAGACCCTTAAGAGTAATTAAGATCTCCACTTCGAAAACGAACGAGAAAAAGCCTGCAATCTGGATAGATGGCGGTTAGCTGTTTTTCACTTTTGTATACTAATTTGTATGCTGTTTTAAAGACTATAGTAGTGTCAGGTTCAATGTAGCTTAATTAAAACAGGAATTCACGCCCGAGAATGGATCTCTCCCGCAACCGTTACATACATGGCAAATGAGCTGATTAAAATGACAGCACATGGAAATAACACTCGATTAGTAGATATTTTTGACTGGTACATCAACCCCAATGTGAACCCCGATGGCTACGAATACACTTGGACAGTTGTTAGTTATAATTAATTTGACTATCTATTTTTCTATTTGTTCAAAATTGTGTGCGGAGATTTAAACTACTCTGCTCTGATGTTTTGCAGGACCGTATGTGGAGAAAAACTCGCTCCACCTCATCCACCAAAGATGGTGAGCCAGAAAAGCGCTCAATCTTTGAGCAAATATTCGGCTGCTGCAAGGGCACGGACCCAAACAGGAATTTCGCACATGAATGGGGAGGTAAAGCGAATTGAAAATTTATCCGACACTAGATTTCTCTGAAATTCAGAATCCGAGACTCGTGTCTTCCTGACTTCAATAATTTATTATTACATTATTATTTAATGTACAGGCAAGGGAACTTCAAAGAACAAATGTTCGGAAATTTACCACGGGCCTAAAGCTGCATCCGAGTCGGAAGTTAAAGCTGTGCAGAATTTCATATATGAACGACGTGACACCATCAAGTTGTTCCTTACATTCCACAGCTACTCTCAGGTAGGCATTTACTAATTTTATTATTATTATTATGTAACTAAATGATACAAAACTCTAAATAATTTTTGTTACTCAAGCACCAGTTCTAAATTTAAATGTTTAAATCAGAAAGTAAAGGGCAAGGAAAAGAAATAATACTTTCATAAAAAGGGAAAGTGTCCTATGAGAGGACTCTGATAGCGGGTGCGCATTGTACTATAGGTGTAGTATTTATATAATTGAGGTAATTTATTTCCTTCAAAATAATAAATTCTAGATGCTTCTACTACCTTGGGGCTACGATGCAACTCGCACACCAGACCACGATGAGCTGGTAAGATTTTTCCGTTGCTTTATTAATTGTCCACTTTAATACATTGTGACGTAAACCTATACTGTAAATGTATGTCATAAATTTTTCCTAGGTGTTCACATTCATTATTTTAAATACTGATGTTCTTGACAATACAAAAACTTTAAAAGTGTATCGAAACCTTAATAACCCGTTAACTAATTTAGATGGATGTTGCTAACCGAGCTGCTAAAAGACTAGAATCCGTTCACGGAACCAAATATCAAGTTGGACCCTCCCCTGAATTACTTTGTAAGTAGACGCATATGTAACAGAAAACCCTTGTGATTCGTATTATATCCTCATAATATTTAAATTGCTGACAACAATTAATAGTAATAAACCATAGTATTATAGAAGTTAAAAAAAAAACAGGTGTGAATAGTGAACCGAAATTAAAATGAGTCGAAATATTTTTCCCTATAGACCCTGCTGCAGGTGGAAGTGAAGACTATGCCAAAGGAGTAGCGGGCATTAAGTTTGCTTACTGCTTCGAACTGCGGGACACGGGAACCTACGGTTTCATCCTCCCTGCCAGACAAATCATTCCGTCTGGACAAGAAACCTTCGAAGCTGTCATGTCCATGGCTGAGGATATGATTACTTACTACAAATTAGACAACTCCTCAGCAGTAGCGTCCTCAACTTTACCAGCAAGCTTTTAACTAATTGCAGGTCCACAAAATCCTCGGAAAAAGTTTCGAATCATTCCATACATATCTACCCAAAGATCTTGTATTTTGTGTGATACTTACATACATACTTCTGGATAGGTTTTAAAAATGATAAAGTAAAACAAATATTTTCCCATGCACTCAACAGTATATTTAATATGCAAATTAATACACAAGCAAATAAATGCTCAGCCTCAAACTTGACAGTTCTTAGAGCGTAGTATTAGATTCTATAATAGAATAATATTTTGAGTATCTTTTCTCTCCATAAAAAGATGAAGGCTGTGTCACATTTTTGGTACTACACACTACACGGAAAAGAAGAAATACTGAATGAATCTACCCACACAAGGAATTCCCTCACGTGGAAATAATCCTAGTAAATCAAATTTCTATTTAGTGAACATTTTCTATTTATTATCCACTCATGGATTTATTAATGCGGAGAATATTTTTAAATGGAGCCCACATGTAACTAAATATATTAGATTGCATCTCTGGACGGATTACTCCCCAACTTCAAATAATTTAAGAATTTCGGAATTGAATACACCCAAATTATGACAATGTTGAGGGAAACTCCAGAGTGAAGGCTAATAAGCAAGTTATTAGGAGCACCACAGGTGACCAATCAATACTTGTCATACGCAGATGAAATACATGGTTACACGCTACACATCTCTTCAATACATATTTACAAATGGGAAGAATTCCCTCAGCAATGAATTATTGTCATCAAGTTGAGCATGCTTTCCGCATTTATGCATATTACACACAAAATAGGGCTCACATGTTCCAGTAATTGATTTGAGTCGTTTTTCTTTAGCATCATAAAACAATCACACACCTATCTTGGTTTCAGAAGTATCATCCAGTTTTGTCACTGGGATAAGTTTCACCCTGTCTTATAGGAACTGGAGATACTGTAACTTGAAGAAAACAATTTCTTGTATGAACTCACGTTCCCCTAACACACTTCTTCAATCCTCCTTGGCAGGAACTGCCCCTTTCTTCAATTCTGAAATTATTACAGACAGACAAGATCCATTTCCATTCATACTATTTCTCATCAAATGGGAAGAAGAAAGAAATGAAGCAAAAAAATATTTTGAATAAATATCCAGGGCAACCCTTCTCATGCATTCAGAAGCTTGTGGAGACAGTTGGAGAAAGCAGCCCAGATTTACTTCCTGTACACATCTCAAGTGACTCATTCAATCCTCTCAAAAAATATTCGTAGGCATCTGAAATTTTCTGAAATCCATTTAAACATGAAGTTCACCACAACCTGTTTACTTTTGGTTGCGTCCGTTGTCATCTTGTCATCGGTCAAGGTCTCCGCTAGCACACAGGGAGAACGGTACTTGGGAGACTCTGATCTTGAGGGAAAGGTAAGGGAGCTGAAGAAGGCTTAAAATAACACTTTTATAATAGTATTCAAAATAATCGTATAATAGGTAAATCCAACTGGTTTGTAATATTTAATTTTCAGTTGGTAGCGGAATTGGCTGCTCGCATTGCCCGGGCAGCCCGGATCTCCCCTTTTGGTTATATGGGAGGCTTCCCGACCACCCAAGTCGGAAAGCGGAATTCGGAGCTAATCAATTCCCTTTTGGGACTCCCGAAGGTGATGAATGACGCCGGGAAATGACGGACAACTGGGAAGAAATATGTTAGTAGTTAGGCTAATAGACCAAGCCTAGGTTTAGTAGTTACATCTATTTTACTTGCCTTGCTGAAACTACTTACTTTTCGATTTCGTAGAAAAACAATGACTTGAGCCAAAATGGACTGGCATCTTGTGTGATATACGTCTCTGTTAAATTTCCTTATTATAACTTGATACTTGTAATTCTTTGGCATATACATTACTTAATCTCGCCCTCACTTATTATAGCTATTTGTAAATTCTCCTCTGAAAATACTACAGTTGTAGTGGTTGTGAAAATAAATTAAAGAATGTGCATCCTTTGCAACTTTAAAGCTTAAAATTGACCCGTGTGTGATACTGTCCATTTTATTAATAATAATGATTTTTTACTATAAAGTAATTTGTAGAAAAAAAGATAAACTTACAATTGCTTGTAACTCCACAAGCACTAAGCAAACATCCTAGTTCAATATCTCATTCGAACTCGAACTGTCCTGCTATAACCCTGAAAAATATTTTAATATTTTAAGGCGGGGTTTCAAAATTTTGTCAAAATTGAAAATTTTGAAAAATATACAAAGAACAATCGATCCCGATGACGAGCCTTGTTCAGGTAATACAGGAAATTAATATGGAGTAAAATAATAAACAAAAGACCTACCAGGAGCATTTCGTTGGCAAAATTTTTAAAAGTACCATTTTCATTTCGACACTTATGCTTTTAAATGGGATCTCAAATGAAAATGGCACTTGTTTATAATTAACAAAAGCCATTATCTTTAAAAAAGCAGACCTGGGTTCACAATTTCATATTAAGTTTTGCATATTATGTTATTACAGTATTTTAACTCCTGAATTCGTACCTGTTAATTTACAACAATCTATAAAATTTCATTTGCTTTCAACTTTTGGAGCAAGAGTAGATTGTTTGTCTAGTTTAATGTCCGGATTGAGGCCTACATTACTTTTATTGCTCTGAAGAGCAAAGTTTAGTTTGTTGGATAAAAATTCTAAATAATAAAGTTACATGGATAGATTAAATTTAGAATTTCTAGGGAATTTTTAGCCAAGCCGAAAAACAAATTACTGTATCTTCTATGTGTGCGCTCTGTTCTTTGACAACGGACAATAATTATTTAATATGAAATTATGTTGAATTTAATTTACAGGGTTGACAGCAATCTTTGCTCCGCAAGATCGAAGATCTAAATCATGCTACATATTTGTAGAGGTGTATTCTTTACATATAATTTTATGGTGGGTAGAAAATACCAAAAAATAATTCAAAGGAACAGGTCAACAATTAGAAATTATGACCAGACACAAAAAAAAGCTGTGTTAAACAACATTTGTTAGCTTGTTGTTGCATTTGTGGCCAGTTCCATTTCTTATTGATACAAGTACCCAGGGTTGGCCATTTGAAAATACCAAGACATTTTCAATCCTGGGCATTTATGGCACTTTGAGTATTTAAGGCATTTTGGGTATTTATTGATGTGAATAATTAAGCAATTTTATGAATCCATCAAATTTTTGACAATATCATTCCTTCAGGGTTTCAGTCCCTTTGATAATTGTTGATAATTTTGATGTTGTAAGCGGAGGCATCTGTGCTTGGCTTTCCGTCTCAGGCACCATAAATGTGAGACAAAGTTTCTGAATTTTTGTTTTTAAAGCTGTAATACAAAGTACATATTCAATCTTGCCTCTCATATTTACGCCTTGAAACTCCAATATCTGACAATGCAAAGTAATGCTCAAATCTACTTAATCCGTGTAATATTTTCTAATCACAAAATCACAATGTTCAAGTATATTTATTGTTTTGTAAGTATGTCAAATTGTGGATAAAACATGGCAACATCAGAAAATCCTACTTTCCTCCTACATTGCTAACCGTGCGTCATATTTTTACTGTGATGCCCACAATTCTCAACGTCGGGACCTCCACAGATAGGGTTCCCAGACGTCCCGGAATGCCCGGGACAGTCCCGGATTGACAATCGTTGTCCCGTGTCCCGGAATACACCCTTCCGGGACACGGGACAACGATTGTCAATCCGGGATGTCCCAGAAACGTCGAGCTCAAAACGTTACGAACATTATTCACGATTTTAAGAGAAAACAAAATATTTCGTTTTAGAGGAGCTCGATTCAAACGAGAGCATCATGTGCCATCTACGTAAAACTAATAAAATCATAAAAATGGGAATACTAGCGTAACAAAATCGCTTAAGCATCAGGTAATAATTAAAAAGGTCTAGGTTTTACAATTCTATATGCGACGAGGTTGTCAATTTAAAAAATTGGCAAGATGACCAGACCCCTGCTAGGATTTTAGTGTGTACAGCAACTTTCTCTGTGAAGTATGAAGAATTTGGGTCTGTTAAATCTCACATGTAAAGTTCCTAAAAACCTAGAGAAAGCAGGTGCTAAAACTAAAAAAGTTTAGATTTTTTCAAACCGAATAATCTGGAGACGATTAAACATTCAATATATTTGCTGTTACAGCGTTAACAATGCGAACGAAAATTACGGTCGCCAAAATTATGTGTTTCAGAAATTCCAGGAAGAAAATCCATCAATTGTTTCTGCTAATTTTGAATTTCAAATATCAAATTTGTGTGAAAAATCATGCAATAAATTATCAATGGATGTTGAAGGCTTAGTTTTAAAGGTTTTTAGCGAATCTAGCTCGTCTGCGCAGAGACTAGATTCTTTGAAACAGTTATGTGAATTTGTGGATGTGGCTTTCCTTACTTCCAGCACTGGATATATTCCTTTCTAATAGGTCAGCTTTGAAGTCATATTTTCTTTTGAAGGAACAAAGTGACTGCCCTGTTGTTATTCGCAAGGTTGTATGTCATAACAGCAATCAAGATGCTGCAAAAGTAGAATGCCTACCCGAATGTTACCTATTTATTGTGCACAGTATTTTGCAAATATATATGAATTCGCCCATTTTAATGTAGGAGTGTTATGATTGTACTTCTAAGGAAGTTTACGCCATAATAAAATCCCTTCTGCAAAGTTGTGTAAACCAATACAACGATAAATTTAACGGAAGTAGCGCTAATGCAATTCTGAAAACTTAAAAGACAACACAAAAAGCGCTTTGAACAGCAAGCTTTGAATTTTTTGAAATCACTGCAGACCTATTTTAGCTGACATTTTGATTTCAGTGGTACAAATTTTTTTTTGAAATGGAGCTACTAAATTTGAAATCCGGAATTTTTAGTATCCATGGCTTATTTACTAAATATTGCTGTTGCACTCGGTATCAAAGCTGGGCAAACTATTCGCATTCCTTAAATCCTACATATTTTTAGGTTCTTACCTACAACCTACATTTTAGCCTACATAAATCACACCCGAGAGTTCACCCTACCTACAACCTACATACATCACTCCCGAGATTTGTCCCTACCTACAACCAACATACTTCTTTGTCGTAATTGATTCATGCCTGCATAACTATAATGAAATTATGCAATCATTCATTGTAATTACTGCAAACGAATTGAAATCGTTTTGCACTCCAGCACGTAAACAAAACGAACAAAACATATGTGTATATGTGACAGAAAATGTAGATAGGGCTTTTATTCAGCGCTTTGGAATACGAAAGTTTCGAACATACATACATTTTCATGCTTATGTACCAGCCTTTTTTATGTAGGTACGTACTGAATATTCCCAGCATACATAAATTGCATATTTTTTTCCCCTCGAAATATACAGCCTACATACAAATGCCTACAAAATATGTGAAAATTTGAGCATAGCCTACAATTTTGCCTGCTTGTAGGCATACATGTAGGGTATGCGCCCAGGTATTAAATTAAACGAGGACCAACTGTGCAATGAATTTTGCTTACTTCGTCAAACTTGAGTTTTTGATTGTGATCGGGGATCGTGAGATCGGTCCGTGCAAAGTGGGCTGAGTTTTTTAAGAAAGATTCATGTCCGGAACTACCCAAGCTTGTATCGTTCGTGATATTAATTCCTGTTGGCAACGATTTTGCAGAAAGTTATTTCAGCCTAATGAAGAAAGTTTGGACAGCCGAGAGAAACTTAATGTCAACAAAACGTGTGAAGGCAGAACTTCAGGTCAGGCTTAATGTGCCCCTTTCATGTTGTGAATTGGTTTCTTTTTTGAACAAACCAGAAAACAAAATGTTATTAGATGCCAAAAAGACTACAAAATACAATTAGGAATCGTTTATACGTAAACAAAATTTAAAATTATTTGGCCCCGGAAAGCCGTTTCAAAAAACTGGGAACCCTATCCACAGAAGATCCTTGAAAAGTCTCTTAAAATTGTCTATGGGCTCGGATAAACTTCTTTGGACTTATAGTTAAAAGATTTTTGATGAAAATAATTAGCCAGGAACAAAATTCTTTGATGTTCTCGAAGCTGAAAAGCAAGTTTTTCGCTCTGAAGAGTTTGGTATTAAAGAATTCTTTCCAATTGCCTATCCTTACACATATCACCCTAATATACATAACAAGAATAAAATACATTACAACACCGAACAAATGAATTTTCTAAACATTTATCTTTTTTAGTGTCTTTCAGATGACGATGTTTCTTCATCTTGTATTCCTCAAATATCCCACCCCCTCTCTTCCGCCATCATCCTAATTTCCCACCAAACCCTCAGACCACCCCTTCTTGATGACGCCACGAATGATTATCTTCGGGTACTAAAATGTTTTATGCAGCTACACATTTTGAAGCAATTTCACAGCGGGAATAGAAACCAGACCCAGATGATATAAACCCCTGTTAGAAACCGTATTGAGGTAACGTCTCGAATTTGCAATCCACGTTTTATTGCTGACGCGGTTGAGAGTAATATACGATTATGTGTAGTTCGGGTTCCGTTGGGTCGGTGATAATCAACCAAAACGAATGCTATACGTGGGCGAACCTCAAGAAATAGTACAAACTATCAGAAATTGGTACAATATGCTGGACATGCCGGAGACGTACCGGAGAATGCCAGTTCTCTAGTGGAAAAAGAACCTTAACTATGCCCTAAACTCCAGAAAAGTTTCAACTTGAAAGAACACCATATCCAGGATACAATTTCAACAGCACTTTAAATTAAGGTTTTTATTTTTTTTTAAATTTCAGACAATAATAAAATCATTCATGACATGAGAGGCCTGAGAGGGAGTAATACACAGAAATTATGATAACATACCAGCACCCGATAATAAAGTGCCGACTGATTAGAACATTCGAATTGTAGATAAGTGATAATAGCGTGATTAAGCGGATTGCAAATTTGCCCTACTCTGATTGTGAGCACATATAATGACATTATCATTGCCTATCCTATCAGCAATTACTTTATATATGTAGTACTTGGATGGGACAAGTAACAAGAACTATGAACATTTTCAAATAACATGAATCACGACAATTATTGCAGCAATAGTAGCTGCAGGTTATAAAATCCTACACATTCCAAGACATTATTTTCAAAATTTTACTCATTTATATAATTTGTGGTGAATTTTTAGTAAGTCTTGTAACTTAACCACTGCGTATGTATAGTTTAAATTGTTTTACGCCACTACAATAATTTTTATTGGTGTAACGCTCCTGGCATTCAAGAATGGATGACGACGTAGCGATTGGAATTGATCTGGGAACGACCTACTGCTGCATGGCAATATACAAGAATGGCAAAGTGGTCATAATATCCAATGAAATGGGTGCTGCCATAACCCCCAGTTATATTGCCCTGGATCAGAACAACAATGTCTGCGTTGGAAGTGTGGCAAAGAAAATGGCCTTCCTGTATCCAACAAGTACGGCTTTCGATGTGAAACGTCTCATCGGACTTCCTTTCGATAATCCCGACGTTCAAAAGGACATTCAAAACTGGCCATTCCAGGTGACAGGAGAAGGTAATATCCCCAAAATAATATTTCATGGGAGGCCTTACCATCCAGAGGAGGTTTCAGGGATGTTACTTGCCAGCTTAAAAGCACAAGCCGAAGAATTCCTCCGATGCAAAGTCACGAAAGCTGTCATAACCGTTCCGGCGTACTTTAACGACGGACAGAGACAAGCTACTAAACATGCGGGAACCATCGCGAATCTTGATGTAATTACAATCATCAATGAGCCCACAGCAGCAGCTATAGCATACTGTCATCAGAATATTATACAGGGAAAACAAACAAACTTCATATTTGACCTTGGTGGAGGCACTCTTGATGTGGCAGTCCTGACAGTTGAGAAAAACAACATCAAAATGAAAGCAATTGGCGGCGACACTCATTTGGGGGGAGATGATTTTGACAATGCAATGGTCCAGTATTGCATCGAGGAGTTTAAACGACAGTCAGGAATTGATTTGAACGAAGAACTACACTCCCCAAATGAAATGAATAAAATGAAAGGACAGAGATGCTTGCAGAGGTTAAAGATTGAGTGTGAGCAGCAGAAAATAAATTTGTCTGCTGCCCACGAAATCATCCTTGCAATGGACGCCTTTTACAATGGCATCGATGCGGTGGTCAGAATAACACGTGATTTGTTCAATGCAAGGAATAACCATTTATTTCAAAAATGTATGCAAATTGTTCAGCAAGTCCTTGAAGATGCTAAAATCGATAAATCAGAAATTGATGAAGTCATTCTTGTTGGAGGATCGTCCAAGATTCCAAAGATTCGAGAAATGATTAGGGGCTACTTCAAAGGCAAGAAACTTTCTGTGGCAATGAATGGGGATGAAGCTGTTGCTTATGGGGCAGCCATTCAAGCCGCTTTTATTACTTGCAAGGATGAGATTGAGGCCAGGCATGGTCAAATAACCACAACTGATGTTGTGTCTCTGCCCATTGGTCTGCAATTGAAGAAAAAAGGCTCTTCGGAGTTGGCATTTCGGATAGTTATTGATAAGAATACAGCTTTACCTTGTTCCAATGAGTGGCTATGTCGGACGTACAAGGAGGGTCAGAGGGGCCTGGTTGTTATACGACAAGGAGAGCATGACGAAGTTACTAAAAATTATCTGCTAGGGAAATTCAAGGCTGAAAATTTACCTTCGCACTGCCCTATAGGAACGTCTGTTAAAATCAAAATGCTAGTTGATCGAGAAGGGATCTTGACTGTTACAGCATCCTATGAAGGAACGGACCAAACCAATAGTTTGACGGTTAAAGCTCGCAATAGTCGACTGACGCAAGAAGAACTCGTTAGTTTAATAATTAAGGTAAGTGACATATATGTACATTGCCGATAGGCAAAATTAAAAAAAAAATTAAGCTAACATCATTTTATATTTTTATAAAGATAATTTTATTCTGAATTTTATTAATTTCAGGAACTATCGCTAAACACTAAGACATAACCATTTGAAGTGATCATTCTTAAAATACACAAATTTGGAAAAATTATAAGCGTCAGTATAACTGCTAGTGCAGTTCAAGATCAGAAATAATGATTTCAAGCACAGTATCAGTATGTATAAGCAACACTCGATGTTAGAAATTTTGTTGTATTCAAAATCATATCGCAATCCAAGAAAACTTGGAAAGTTATTTAGTTGCAATATTTTTAAATAATTTAAAACTCTTATTTCGCAGTAAAAGCAGTTATTATTATCCTCATTGGAAAAACAGATCCTGCTTCCTTCTGGAGTAAGCAGGGGGAAATATTTTTTGATCTTACGATTAGATCATATAACCCCACGCAGGAGAATACACTACAGGGTACAGGATGACTTATATCATTTGCCCAAGCCCTGCAGCCCTTGTAAGGCTGCGACTACCTCCCATCATGTCAGCCGCAGCTGCAGGACAATTTCTATGAGCCACTGTAGTCCTAGTGTATTTCATTATTTAGGAAATGGGTTAACATTTCGTAAAATCCTATTACTTATATTTGTTATGTCTAAGTTTAAATATAATTACTACCAAACGATGACGTTTTATTTTTCTAGAAATTAACAATGAATGCAATATATCAACAAAATGCTGACTAAACTACCTTATCTTCATAATATATATAGTTCTATCTGTACATCTATTTTCGATATATTTTAATCGCATAAAGTTCAATCCATAATAACTGGTGGAAATGCAAGCACAGAACCTTGCTTGCATAAGCTGTGTGCATAAGTAGTACCAGAAGTAATAAATACATACCAGACAAATTATAGAGACAAAAACATATTTCTGGTTTTAAAGCCAGGTTGTTTTAGTCCACAGGGAAAGTAAGTATATTTACACACAATAATGGGTTTTTAGAGTGAAACTTTCATATACATCCATGCATTCCGTCCGGTCAATTGTGCTGTGATTCCGATATCTCAGGGACGGTGAAACTTATGAATGATGAAATGATACAAGTACCTGAAAATTAGCTATTTCCTGGATTTTTTGCCTTGCCATACTTTCGATCTACCGTTGGATGAGTTTTAATTAATTAAAATCTCCAAATAGTTACTGTAAGGGCATGCAAGCGCCACATAGTGGATGAATAGTAAACCAGGTGATAGTTCCTTATAATTCAACATGAACTAATATGACGTCCAACCACAGATCAACATAGGATAGTTTTAACAGCCATTTTCTGTACTTGCAAAAGGAGTTGCACGGATTTTTGTACTTATTATTAGTGATTACAACCAGCTTTGTATTAGTTTAGACCATGCTTAATGTTTACAGCTAGAACACCACAAGAGCACTAGCCAACTTTGACGTCACAAACTCGATAAACAAGAGTGTTGATAAGCGCTCCATCGTGTGGAAACTTCCGACTCTAATACCCAGTGGTGGAATGGATCGCAAAGTCTTCAATTGCTCAACACTCGATCGGATGTCCCTTCTGTCAAAAATGGCCACACTGACTTGTTCCTTGAGTCTCACCATGTTTGCAGGAATCATAAAAGCTTTCTCGTAGATAAGTCCGAAGCAGGCCAAGGAATCGACTGCTAGGACGATGCAAAATATTCCTGTCATGGGATTGTTTGAGAAGTATCGTACTGCCACGTAACCCGTTATGACAGGGGCAGCCAAGCAATTCAGCTTACTAGTAAAGATCATGTAGCTGTTAGCTTGGTTGAAAAATTGGATGAGTATTTGCAAATGGCGGAGCTTCCGGACATGATTTGTAGCAAGCTGTTTATTTTTGAAGCTGAAATGGAATACCATTTCGGCACTAATTAACAATAAGTGTCAGTGCCCAGATTTTCAATTTATTTAGGTTTCAAATTGACTTTTAATCCAAATTTGAAGAAATTTCTCACCTCTGAGTGGCAATAATCATTGCCTTCAGCTGATTATTGACCATTTCAAAGAATAAAATATGCATGTAGAAGTTCAGACTGGCGCAACTGATCTCCGTTAATATGGATATTATTTCGAAGATGAGGCAGAAGCTAAACGTCAGAGGTGTTTGAAATCTGGTAGGTACTGCTGAATAAAACATATGGAGTCTGGACTGATCCCAAACCAGAACTGCCGTCATTAGAACTGCTGTGCAAGCAAACATCACATGAACGTATTTCGCTAGCAGTTCCTGTCGGTTCAATTGGAACCACCGTCGTTCTTTTGGAACTTGAACTGCAACAATAGCATTACTATTAAATCAAATCAGGTCTTTCCAGCATCTAAATGAGGTACTTTGAATTTTTATCTAACCTGCTATTTTGGTCAAAATCTGCTTTAAGATTTCGAATGTGTAGTGTGGCCATTTGATAAAAGCATCAAATATCCACAGCTGACCTGCCATGTTACAAGCCGTCCATATGTAATGAATGGGGAAATGCTCTACATGGAACAAATCTTTGTTTAGCAAACTTTGAATTAGTCGAAAGTTGAGATAAACCCCTTGGCAGGTTAGAATGCCTCGGAAAAATTGCCACAAGTACAATTTCCATTTCACTGTTTGCTTTGAGATTACAACCAATTCAGGAGATGGATTTTGCCCAGGTTTGACAGCAACTGGCTTGTCAACTCTGATTGTGAGGGGCAAAAAATTTAGGTAAGCAAGTGTACTAATAATTTTTATGTTAAATCGGTTCTCCTTTCGTGTCAGCATTTTCAAAATTTTGGAAAATATTTAAAAAACCAGTTCAGTGAGTTGGGTGGATTCTCAATTCTCATTTTGAATATTTTATCGAAACCAGTGGAGCTTGGTGCGTGAGTTCTCACGAATAAAGAATATCCGATTAAGCACCTTGGCACGGTACGGAATCTTAGGGTTAAGAAGGGCAATTAGTTATTACAGTAATTAGGTTGGAATGTTTTCTGATTGCAATAGTGTCGGCTATTAGATTGCGTTTAGTAATAACATAATCACGTGTAAAATGTGTTATTTAACACCGAAAAGATAAGCAAATACATATATAGTAGTACATAGTATGTATGTCTATGGCTATAAGTGTTTATAGCTGGATGAACCTAGCGGGATGTATATGTATGTACCGATATACATACTAAGTCCGAACACCGTGGAAAACATAATCTTAATCATCATTCGTGGAAATCAAGTAGTTCAACCTTGCAGAAACTAGGGAGTCCTTGTTTATCTACTAGTAAGAAATAATTACTTCACTGACACCTCAACAATGTTTGCCGGGGGATAGAGTACCAAAAACCATTATATTATGATGTAAGTAACCCAATACTGTCACGAGTGGCTTCATTATTCAAAGTAATCATAATTATTGACTATATTATATACATAAATGGTTCGGTGCTATCTGCTATCGCACATATCACGTGCAATCCTCGAATAATCATATAGGCATTGCGATTTATGATATATCTTCTAGGAATTTCTTACTTAAACCAAATCTGATTCGGAAATATATCTAAGTCTTCAACTACCCTTTGCCTTTCGGCCTTTGGTTCTTATACCTTTTACCATTGTGTCTTTAGTTCTTTATGTTCTTTCCTCTGGAGGTTAGGCAGGGTCAAAGAACAATGTTTAACTAGGAAGAAACGCCATGACACAGACAAAGCAGAAAATAACGATGTTGTGGATATTTAGGAAAGCTTGTTACGTATTTAAACATTATCCAGCTTGAGCCCAGTGGTTAAAATGCTAATTTAATCCGTACCAGCCTATGCCCAGTGAATGTTATTTTTGTATGCTTATTGTTAGCCCGATATTGTACTGTTGACCCCAGCTCTATCGTTTAGTGACTGTAGTACGGAGGCTTTCTCATAACCCTTCTAAAAACATTTCTGTTAGTGATAGTGTTAGTCTTACTTTAGTCCTTATATCCTGTAGAGTGTATGCGCGCTTCATATATGGAGCTTGAACTAATGTTAGTGACCCGTTTTAAACCTTTTTTTCGCGCTTTAAACCGTACTCAACATGATATTAACTATTACGCCAAAGATGCACATATGTGTCCGCATTCCTATAACCTTCCTACAAATGGGAACTAAGAATACATCCTACATATCCTATTTAAAGTAATGGAAAACTCTCGATCCCCCTATATATAGATATAGGATTGTCAAACCTGCTCAAGCTGCCTACCTATTTCCTATATAGGATACAATAGGAGCATACATGCCTATTTCTATCCTATAAATTTCATTCTGTGTATGAACAGCGATCCTTTTGCGTCCGCACATTACTTATGTATACTCCTTAAATCAGTTAAAAAATCCAACTATCTCAGGAAGGTAATTACAATGTGTTAAAGTGTAAGCAACATATTAATAATTGATAATTTCCGTATTTTAATCAAAATTATTACCAAGCAATGAGTTTATCAATTAATTTGTTCATTCATCTTTTAACCACTTCCGACTCGACATAATAGTCTGTATGGAAAATTAAACATTGCTCAAACATATCAAAATGAAAAAACTAAGCAGCAATCAGAAACAGAAAATTAAATATTTTAAAGCTGTTGAGAAGAATGAACCGCAACGATACAAATGAATACTCATTCTGAAACCGCAGAAACCACACTGAATTTACAACGTTGAAAGACAATGAAAATACTCCAGAATCGCCCAAAAATTGTGCATGTCTTGTTAGTAAATTATGTATTACCCACGGCTCCTCCAGCGAAAATCGTATCGCAATGGTTTCCACCTAACAAAGGTAAGACATTCATAATTTTTGGGCTATTCTGGAGTGCGCTCAGTCTTGCTGACGTCATCATCATGGGTGGGTCCGTCACTACACTATTTGATGACAGGAGGTGATGGCATTATGAGGGGGTCTTCTTAAAACATACAAAATTTTGATGATATGATTAATGGGCACTCCCTTATCCGACAAACATATACACTAAATCCGAGGATTCCTTCCTATATTTTAGGCAACATTTATATGAAACCAAGTCCTGCCTATATTCCTTTATACTTGCAGTACAAAACGTTGCCTATCCTATTCCTATTTTTGCACGCTGAATATTTCGGTTACTATCCTATCCTACCTACATAAGAAGCTCGATTTTAATGCCTATCCTATTTATATGCCTGTACGTCCTATCCTACGAGGAAGGATGTGCACCTTTGTATTACGCTGTAAAGATTCGAGTTATGGAATTCATGTTGTATTCGCATTTGATGCATTGCTAAGTTCCCCCTTGGAACGTTTTAATGAACTAATTTTACTTCCCACTGGAAAGTTATTATTAGTGAATACAGGTTGAAATTGGCCTTTTGCATTGAATTGTAAGTATATACATATAGCTTACAATTAGTTCTGTAAATGCACATTGGTCCTTAAAATTAGCGAGGATCAATCACGTGTCTAGCTTTCTTGCAGTGGTTTGGTTTAAAAATATCTTTCTACAGATATCTTGTTTACGTACTTCGTAAGTTTGTAAAGCCAGAACGTTAACTTTATTTACTGATAAGGTAAGATCAGATAATTTATTGAACGATTTTGCCTTAGCCCGAAAAAAAAATTATGTGATATAACTAGAGCTACTTTTGGGATCGGGATACACCCGGGAATTGGGTTCGGGATCGGGAACGGGTTCGAGTTCGGGTGTCTAATTAATTTTCCCAAATACTTTGGGACCAGGTTCAGGAACATGCTCAGCAGACCCAGGATTTCGGGATCCGGACCGGGTTTGGGAACGGTTCAATCTTGATGAAGGTATTTGTCAGGGATCGGATTTTTGTAAATCTCCCTGGAAGATTTTTTTCATTTTCCCTGCTGGTCATGATGTCCCTGTTCGAAGAAAATTTAAAACTCCCTGTTGACAAAATAATTGTCGTAATACACCCGAACAAATTCAAAAATCCCTGCTGAAAAAAGGTCAACAAATTTGAAAATCCCTGCGGACAAAAAATCATTTTCGTAAATCACCGTAACAATTTTGAAAATCCCTGTTGACAAAAATCATTTTCGTAAATCACCGTAACAATTTTGAAAATCCCTGTTGACAAAAATCATTTTCAGTAAAACACCTCAACAATTTCAAAAATCCCTGCCAAAAAAAAGGTCAACAGATTTGAAAATCCCTGTTTGCAATTCCGTTTGAGAATTTCCCTGCTGAAAAATTTTTTTCCCTGGGAAGATTCTTCCCGTCTTCCACATAAATCCGACCCCTTATTTGTGTTCCCGTCGGGAACCGAGAACATCTTCGTTCCCACACCCATTACACGCTTCACGTTCCCGGGAACAACGCATCCATCTAGCGGGGAAAAAATACAAAGTATGCACGGCTTCCCTCGTTAAAGTGTTGAGATAATAATTTTACGTAAGCGACTTGAGCCGTTTCGCGTATTGTCAGTTGGGATCGCGTAGTAGTGATTTCCGCCTACTCTACCTTGCAAGATGAAAGTCATTGCAAAACTCATAGTGGGAATCGTTTAAGCAGTCTTCTTGCAACTTTTTCGGCAACGCAGACCAGACGCTTAGTATAATGGCCATTTTTACTAGTGCCTACATCCATTGTTGCATGGTACGTATGCCTAAGTATTGCTAAATCAATAAAAATGTGATGAAAAAAATTGATTTAGACTAACTGCACTGGTCCCGGGAACGAGTCCGGGTTCAAGGGATTCGGGATCGGGATTGGGAGCAAATTTTATCTGATTTCGGGTTCGGGATCGGGATCGGGTTTGAGATCAATGATTCAAGCATATTTAATATCTGGGTTTTTTGTGCACCCGATCCCAGTATTTCGGGAACGGGTTAGGGTGTGAGTCCGAAAATATTGATGACCCGATTTTAGGGATCGGGTTCGGGAATGGGATCAAACTTTTCGTTCCCACAAGTAGCTCTAGGGGGAGCTGTATTGTGGGGATGATGAAGAACATTTGTATGCTACAGATATGTGGAGATTTGTGTTTCGTATGAGGGGCTCTCTATAGGTTAGACATGCGTGGAACTTGAATGAAAAATGTTCCTCTACACAAGGAACATACCAGGTATCTCCTCGAAACAAAAATGTTTACTCAAATGATAAATTTCTTTTCCACCATGGTATATGCATACATGTAAAGATCGGCTCATCTAGGTAACTACCAAAATTGAGTAGTGAAAGTAGTGGGTCATACTGCAGCAGAATTAGACTTTTTAAAGCTACCGTTTTCAGCCTTGATAATGATTTTGAACTTATTCAAACGATTTTATGTCAGTATTGCAATACTTTCAGGGTTGAAATTGTGTGATAGCGTGATTATTCAAATAGTAACTTAGGTATTCAACGCAACACTGCCCATCAACAAATTAGAGGATATTTTTCTATCCAACATTCTTTACTATTGCTAAATTTGGAATATTATTTCCAGCTACGTATGCCGAACATATTGACCTCCCCTTGCCAGATTGATCCAGGTCAAAATCTTGACCTGGGTCAAACGTTTGAACAATTTGAAACTTTTTCTTTGAATTTCGTTCCGAATTCATGCCAGACCAATAAATCTGTTCCAAAATGTCGGACCAGACAGATAATATCATTCCTGTATTACGAGCTTAACTGAAAATTTGCGTGGAGCAATTTATAGACTCAATAGGCTTTAGCGCGCCAATATTATTGAAAAGAGTACAACTGAGTATTAAAACGTCACACAAGGAATTTATTTCAGGACATTAAAAATTAACATGAAATATTGTTGTTTGGTGAAACATTTACATCAAAAAGTTCACCGACACAAAATTTGGTCTGTTCCAACGGATGGAAAAGGCCGTGCACTTCTATACCAGTAAATCCTGTGTTCCTTGTACGAAAATTGTGGAACAGATCTAGAGGAATGGTTCTACACTTGGACCATGTCAGACCAAAAATGAAAGAACAATTTGAACTATTCCCGGAAGTAGATCGCCAATCAGTTCAACGATTCTTTGATATCTCTACTTGAAATCAGTAAAATTTTTATAGTATTTAGTGTGCGTAAGAAAATGTTTCTAATATATGAGATTTAGTTGGTGTCTTCTATAAGAACTTGTTCTTTAAAAAAGATTTGGAACAAAAAAATCGTCGCTTCGCAACGATTCAACGCGCCCCTAACGGGGCGCACTGCGAAGGGCAGCGCAGCTTTGTAGAGGTTTTTAAATAAAGTAAAATTTGTGTAGAGAGGATGATAGTTGATCGGAGAATATGTGCCAAAATAATTTATGCACAAAATGATACACTCTTCACCACATTCAGCAACTGATGTGCTTATGGTATGTAAAGTCACTATATAAAGTTTGGTTGAAGTCTGATAAGAAATGGCATAAAAGTGCATAGTAATACATATATGACCTTTGATTAAATAATTTTACTGCGTGTAAATAATAATAAAATAAATAATAATAATAAACTGCGTGAACGATTTTGACCACAATCAGCGACTGAGGTGCTTATGGTATGTAAAGTCACTATATAAAGTTTGGTTGAAGTCTGATAGGAAATGGCATAAAAATGCATAGTATAACTAGAAATAATTTTTACGGTCAAACGGTTTGACCGATCTACACTAAAATGTATCCCAGAGGTCGCTAAGGTACGATTCTTTGCTTCGTAATTTTTGGTTAAAATCGGTTAAGCAGTTTCTGAGTATTTGGGGTCGAAGGCAAGTGACCTGAGATGAAATAATTTTTTCAGGTCAAACTGATCGATCGATTTTGACCAAAATCTATCCCAGGGTACTTTAGCTCACTACGCTTTGCTGTGTAAATTTTGGTTCAAATCGGTTGGGTAGTTCGTGAGTATTCGTGTTCGAAGTGTCGGACGTACGGACGTACGGACGTACGGAAGTACGGACGTACGGACAGCAGGACGTACGTCCATCACAGTTGCATAAGGGCGCTGCGCTGCCCTAAAAATTAAAGTTCTATATTTTCCAGGCTTATATGAGCTAACTAACGAAAAATAATGTGTAACCTATACATATGTACATACATACGTTTGTATGTGGCCAATAGCAAAATAACGAAAACTAATTTTAAAATGTTGTCCCCCCACTTTTTTGAACGTTCCGGAGTGCCTGTTGGGTTCAGAATGTTTTCACAATCAGCGGGGTTTTCGTATCGGTCATTCTGTTTAATTCAGACTGGAAAGGAGTGCAGTTTGAATTTGAATACCACTCACAAATTTCGGCTAGGATTTCGATTTTTTAAAAAATGATTTTGGGTTTTAAAGAAGATCTTTTTAATCTGATATTACTGATCGGGATACATCCAAGTCAAAATTTATTGCAGTCTTTCAAATTTCCCGATCGCCCCCAAAATGTGCTTTTACGAAATTTTGTACACCAGTTGAAATGTTTTAATTTATTCACAAATTTCATCAAAATATAATTTGTCCTGAAAGTGGGGGTCTGGTGACCGAGATTTGCTTAGTATTAGTCCAAAGTTCTTCCCTTTTTACACATACAGGAATGGGGACAAAATGAATATGCAAACAGATTGCAGTAAAGCAAAGAAGTGCAAGGCACCAGTTGGGATTATTCATAAATACAGTCAAATCTCTATATAAGGGAGTACTCTATAAGGTAAAACTCACTATAAGGGACATAATTGGTTGGTCCCGGCAAAATGCCCATATAACTACATGCATAAGTCTCGGCTTATAAGGGATATGTTTATAAGGGAAAACTCCCTATAAGGGAACATATTTCAAGGTACGGTGGAGTGGTACACACATTCTATAACGGATTTTCAAAAAATATTTGGTATGTGTGCAGTCGTTTCCACCAGAATTTGGAAATAAAACGAAAACTGCATACTAAGTTTTTTTTTGCACTTTAGTTTCCAGTTAACCACGATGTCTCGGGAGATTGAATGTGAACTATAACCGACAATATTGCATAAATTTATTAATATTTATTCACCACTAATTAAAATCAAGGAATACGTGACTTTAAAATGTGCAGCACTAAACGCAAAACCTAGAATAATTTTTGAAATACAATCTGGCAAATAGGAGAGTAAAGTGTATTGAAAAAAGAATTTGTCAAGTTCTTTTTCAAGATTTTTGGAGCTGGATTTCAAGAATTGAAGTGGTAACAACCGTTCAACAGATTTTTGGAGTTGGATATCAAGAATTGAAGTGGTTACATACCAAAAATTAACAAATCTACCAGCTACATGTATTTTTAGTGATTTTTCAATTTTTCATAAGAATGTGTAGTTACTTTTTGGATAAGTTAGTGTGTTTTCTTTATGGTGGATTTAATTCCGTTATAAGCCTATAAGGGACAATCTTTATAGCGGACAAAATATGACAGTCCCCAGAATATCCGTTATAGAGAGTTGACTGTAATACCTCGTCAAATCATCTCCATCCCACTGTTATATCTAGAGCTACTTGTGGGAACGAAAAGTTTGACCCGATCCCTAAAATCGGGTCATCAGTATTTTCGGATTCACACCCTAACCCGTTCCCGAAATACTGGGATCGGGTGCACAAAAAACCCAGATATTAAATATGCTTGAATCATTGATCTCAAACCCGATCCCGATCCCGAACCCGAAATCAGATAAAATTTGCTCCCAATCCCGAATCCCTTGAACCCGGACTCGTTCCCGGGACTAATGCAGTTAGTCTAAATCAGTTTTTTTCATCACATTTTTATTGATTTAGCAATACTTATGCATACGTACCATGCAACCCGGTCCCGAAATCCTGGGTCTGCTGAGCATGTTCCTGAACCTGGTCCCAAAGAATTTTGGAAAATTAATTAGACACCCGAACTCGAACCCGTTCCCGATCCCGAACCCAATTCCCGGGTGTATCCCGATCCCAAAAGTAGCTCTAGCTCCCCCTATGCGTACTCAAAAATGCCCAAAACAAAACTCTTCATATCTCATTCAAACAAAACTGTTACCCAAAAGCCCGTTCATATTCATAGCCCAAAAGCGTGTTCATATCTATAGCCCATTTTTTTCCAATTGATCAAATTTATTTCCCGTAGAGTATAAATATACCTAATATAAGTATTAGTAATTTACGAGTAATCGAGTAGCTACACTGGTGGACTTTACATTTCATTACGTATTAATGTATTAGTACTGTTACTGACTCCAAATTCATACGGTATAAAGGTTTCTTTTCGGGCTTTACTACATCTTGCACATTTGCATATACTTCCGGCGTATAGATTACAGGAGCCACCTTTTTCTCCCAGCTTTCCAAATGGTCAGATGATCTACAGTCGGATATCAATGGTTTGATCATTAAGGTTGAATAAGTGATTTACACTTGTCCAGTATAAGCATATGAGATCGGTTCGGATAAAACACAAATCCGAACCGAAGTTTTCGGTTAATTTTTTGCAAAATCTGAACCGAACGGTTTTGTTCGGATAAAAAAATATTCCTATCCGAAACCGAACCGCCAAACATCGATTTTTATAACCGAACCGTTTGTCGGTTATCCGAATAACCGAAACTATTGCACATTTTACCAGTGAAAACTTCGTTCAAAATTAAAAAAAATTATTACGCTAATTTTTATCAAATTCTATTATATAACTTCAAATGACAACTAAAAATCTAAGGACCAAATGTCCAGTAAGACCAATGGTCCCAAACCTCGCTTTTCATCTTTTTTTGAAGGCTCATTGCTCCCGGTAGTTTCTGAGTCTGATATTTCCACTTATGGCATATTAGTTGTAGTAATAAGGAACTTATTTAATTTAAGCTAAAAATTAAATAATGGTGTTTGAAATAATTGCGACGTGATGAACAAATGTATGTCTGCTCGTGGTCCTTGCGTTGTGCTTTCTAAATGTATTGCGGATACGTAATAAAACAATCGTTTGTCTCGAGAAATTCATGGTGCAGCCGTTCTCGATTACGATTTGCTACAAATTTTAGGAACAAAATTCACAATCGGTTATCCGTGGGTTTAACCGAGGGGATACATTCACTTGATCCGAACCGAACGGATAAAATCATATTTAAAACCGAACCGATCCGAAACCGATATCCGGTTAGGACTTGACGTATCCGAACCGATCGGTTATTTCAATTTGGTTACGACTCTTCTAACCGAACCGTCGGTTTCGGTTAACCGATGGCCGGATAACCGCGTTAAACCGAACCGATCTCATGCTTAGTCCAGTATAAGATGAATCTGCTTGGTCCGAAACTACTTCTAAACTACTCTAACTAAAATTTTCCTGCTGTATCTTGTTAACGGGTTGACATTGAACTCGTCATAATTATTGATAATGAAATGTATTGTTTGGAACACAATTTGGTGGGCAGCAAAAATGCAGTGGTTCAGAACCTTGGAGTCTGTTGGATGTATTCTGTACTGCTATTTCCATAAATGGCCTCTGAATGTTTTATATTCAGTCCACCTCAACGTGTTTGTTCATGCTTTCTACATATTTGATGACAATTCAGGACAAGATGAAATTCTGAAGTAATAAATCGTAAACGTGTCTGCAAACAGGTTCAACTAATTTTCATTTACAGTCACATCATTTGGAAGGGCAAAACGAGCATGATTTTTATACTGGAAATTTCTGGAATAGAAGGATTTTTTTTGTATAATTACATCTTTATCTCCCAACGATATCAGGCTTCATCGAGTCTTGACAGAAATGCCTGAGGAAACCCGTGTGAAGAATTTTGTCCTATATGGAACTTCTGGAAGGAACGTAATAATTTATTAAAGTTTAGTCTACATATATAATAATGTTTTTTTGATTGTAATAATAATTTTTATTTAGACAACTACATCTTAGAATGCAAGTTTACACATCTATTATAGCCTTATTGACAGCAATCCTTTCTCACTTGTTAAAAACTGGTTACTGACCGTGAAAGTAACACCCAAACAAACACCTGGAAGTGCTGCTTCGATAAATTATGTATTCTCTTTTGTAGAAACAGCTAGCAAAAGTTCAGTATAAATTAAACCCCGCTGTAGCTCAAATATTTTTGAATTTGTAACAAAGCGAATTTAAATATTGCAAATTGAGTTCGATATAAAAGCAGGACGATCCTGCTTAACATCTCTGTTTCAGGTAAACTGGTAGTAGACAAGGAAACACTCCGAGAGTAAAAAAAATGGTTTCAGTGACCCCCATTGAAGCAACTACGCAAGAGTGCATTTTATTGTGTCCAGGGATCTTTAGCTTCACTTATTCCAGATTGGAATTTTTAAATCTACAAAATCTAGAACTTCAGGCTTATTGGTTTGGGATAACCATATTGACCATAATATTGGTTGCTGGTCCTACTCATTCCCATGTGCTTTGAACGGATGCTGTAAACAAGTAAATAATTTACATAAACTTAATTTGCATGCATATAAATTGCTAAAAAAGCTCGGCATGGAAAACACAGCAGAACAAAATTTAAAGGCGTATTCCGAAATAATAACCCCACTTTAGATTCACAAAGATGCTATCAAGCTAACAAGGAAGGCCCATGTAGAGACCTAATGTTACTGGAACCCACCGATGCAGAAGAGAACATTGAGGAATGAAATTGTGGTTACCTTAGAGGAGGACTATGGTGTCCAGATAGACCTAAAGTTTTTTGGAAAGCAGAATCTCGATGCTACTACATTTATGATATTATGATCAGGAAAGTCTTGTGAACAAGGAGCTACAATTCCCTCTGCTGTCTAGCCTAGAGAAGGAGCATCCGTAAAAAATGTAATGTCCCCATTTTGTTTCAAATATTCTGCCCAGGTTTCTAACAATAATAGTTTCAACCGAACCGCTCATAACTTTCGATAAAATTGTGAGAGAAGTCTCAAAAAGTCAAATAGTCACGATGAAAGTGTTGATCTTCACTGCGGCGAATTCCTAGTTTGCGGAGCCACAACATCATCAGAAGACACAGATTGCGTTGATGGTTCCGCAACAGAACTCCAAGGAGGATGCGAGCAGGTTATGGTTTAATAAAATATGCTTAGAATACAATTACAACGATTACATTGGATCCGTACCAGTTCATGAGAATGGACGTCTTTATTTTAAGATTTCCAGTAACATTGTCCAACCATATAGTAAATGTTTTCTAAACTGTTGGAATAATCTTCATCATCCTCTGATATACGAAATACAAAATAAAACATGTTGAAGTGAATATTTGGTTGTAATTTTGAAACCGTGATATTTTTCTGATTTCGTTTCATGTAGGAGGAATTGTACTTGAGAAAACTTTGTCGCTTGCTGTCAAAGTTTTTAAGTTTCGGCGAAAAAACATTTGTTCAAGTGGGTATTCAAACTACAAGTAAACTATATTCAAACTATATTGAAATTTTATCCACGTAATTGAATCAATCGGAATTGTTATTTTGAACACCTCTGAAATCAGATTAGTGTTCTTATTTAGTATTTGTATTATCCAAATAACTAGAGCTTCCAATGTGTTCAACATTTTTGTTCCGTAGGAAATTCCGTTCCGTTCCGAAACCTACAAAAAATATTGTTTCCGGTTCCGTTCCGACTGTCGGGATATCGAAACATTTTAACTGAAATCGTTCGGAACAAAGAAGTAAAGTTTTGTTTCCGTCACCGTTTGTGTTCCGTTCCGAATTATGCTAGTTTTTCTGTTCGAACCCGATCCGTTCCGAAGGATCCCGGAATTTTTCACAACATGTACATAAAATGCAATTATACTGTTAGGTATGTACACAGAAATTACATAAATTAGTTAAGTCTCACATGAATAAATAATTAAGTTGTGAAAGACACAACCTTAGGTTAAGTCAGTTCAAAGTAACTTCAACACTTATTGTAAAGGTGCAAAGTAAGCACTTCCCATCGGCTAAAGCCGACGAGTGTCAACGTCCGGTTACATCCATTATGATGTAACGTCTAGACTTAAGATTGTAAAAATAGGCTCAAGTAGCCACTTGTTAAGTTTAAGATTCTTCCAGACTCGGCAGTGAATAACTGAGAGTCATTCCAGTAACACCTATTTTTAGTTGTTAATCTTCATTTCCTTTTCCTTTTAATTTCAATTATTAAATAAAAGCAATTAGTCTTCGGATTAATAGAGAATCACAATCAATCGTTTATTCATAATCATTCCTTCCATCAGCACGATTTCCAATTATTTACAATTTCTTGACAATTACATAAGTAAATAATCCAGGAGTTAGGATTTCATGGTGTAACCATAACCTACTCTTTCCATACTACCTGTAATATTTCTACAACTATAATGTTGTATAAGTTTGGTAGTTGTTTATAAATAATTTCTATTCTGTATTTTAAAATCCGGAGGATTTTATTATACTTATGGAACGACAATCAATAATTGAATTAACGAGCTGTACTATTTGGAACCGCACATTTTCTTTGCAATAAATTGAATTTTTTCAATAGTAAAAGGCTTCGATTTTGCGCAAAACCAAGCTTTAAGGCAAATAAAATTAGCTATGCTTCCGTTAATTTTTATGGAAATTGATACTCACATTATATATCATTAGTTTCGCGAAGATTTATGCAAATGAATTCGATAACTTTATCTATCCAACAACGTTATTTTGCCAAATAAAGCATGCTTACACGCCAGAGGGATAAGAAACATGTTTCCATTTTTGTTGAACGATGGCGCGACACTTCTGAAACAGCACCGGGATCGGATCGGAACGGAACAGAGCAATTCCGCTTTCCGATGATATAAATTATATGTCACATTTTTCGTTCCTATGCTCTGAACCGTCCCGGTCCCAATATCATCGGTACAAGTTCTCATGTTCTGGTTTTGTCCCGATACAATGACGGAACAAAAATAACCTTAGGTTAAGTCAGTTCAAAGTAACTTCAACACTTATTGTAAAGGTGCAAAGTAAGCACTTCCCATCGGCTAAAGCCGACGAGTGTCAACGTCCGGTTACATCCATTATGATGTAACGTCTAGACTTAAGATTGTAAAAATAGGCTCAAGTAGCCACTTGTTAAGTTTAAGATTCTTCCAGACTCGGCAGTGAATAACTGAGAGTCATTCCAGTAACACCTATTTTTAGTTGTTAATCTTCATTTCCTTTTCTTTTTAATTTCAATTATTAAATAAAAGCAATTAGTCTTCGGATTAACAGAGAATCACAATCAATCGTTTATTCATAATCATTCCTTCCATCAGCACGATTTCCAAGTATTTCCAATTTCTTGACAATTACATAAGTAAATAATCCAGGAGTTAGGATTTCATGGTGTAACCATAACCTACTCTTTCATGGTGGCCTTTGTAAAACATTGCCAATTTATTATTGCCCCGGCAATGCTCCCGAATTACTCTCAATTATCACTCCCCTTGGGAAACAATCGATTTACCTTTAAGAATTGATTTCATTACAAGGCAAGTTTGAATAATGTGTCGTATTTCGTGAGATTATTTGAGAATTACAGTATTGGCCACGCAGAGGTTACATTCCTGCATTTTGACGTTGCAACTCGCACAGCACCATCGGGACTACCTCCAGAGGAGTCACCCGTTATTGACTGTGACCGGTCGAAGAACCCCTCGTAAGTTTTATTGATAAACGGGGTTTTTATTATCTTGTCCACGGAAGGCAGACGGATTTACCTGCACTTCACCGACCGATGCCCTGAGGATTTGGGTATACTCAACGGACAGCCACGGAGCTCAGCACCGTTCCCACCTCATCCAGGAGGATTTTCATACAGTAATTACACAGTGTTAAGTTTCATATCCATGAACCACCGTCACGGTACGTACATACTTACGTTATAATTTATGTCCGATAAAAAGAAGCCCTCAACGTCACAACCTGACCCTAAACCTTCTACAAGTAGAGTCACTCGTAAAAATTCTAACCCTGATTTAAAAGACGCTTCTGAACTAGCCAAAGTATTACAACAAGCAAAAGCAAAAGCACGAGCTACCACTAGCAGTAGTAAAAAGCCCAAGCCCCCGCCGTTACCGCCTCCAACATCGTCTACACCGCCCGTTCCTCCAGTAGTTCCTCCGGCACAAGCTTCACCTCCACGAACTCCAAGTCCACAGTATTCTACACCGCCCTGCACTCCACCACAAATTTCGTCCCCCCACCACCACCACCTCCATTACCTGCTCTTTCATAAGTCACTCCCGCTACTCGTATTGTTCCCTTATTTCGAAGACAAATAAACAAAGCCCGTAAACAACAACATTTTTATAGACAAAATCCATTAAAACGCCCCCGTAAAGTTAAAATTTTAAACATGGCAGGCACAGGCCCTGTTAATGTTACTGTCAATACAGCTCCCATTCATTCTATAGTTGACTTCCAAAAGATCAAACAATTCAATCCCGCTACTCATGATGTTCATGATTTTATTATTGACGTCCAACGTGTCGTGGCCCAATACCAATGGGATTGGCCCATCCTCCAAGGACACGCTCCCAACTTATTAGCGCGTGATCCCTTTCAATGGCTCCAACCTCAACTCGCACTAGCAGCCCCGACTATCAATAGTATCGACACATTTTACGCCGCCTTACGTGAACGCTATGCTAAACCTCGCCAGGTTTATCTTAATCAATTGATTTCCCGTAAACAAAAAGACAATGAAACAAGTGCCAAATTTTTATATGATGTGGATAATATTTGCACTCGTTATGACCCTACAATGAGTCAACCTGACCGTGTTGCTTGGGGACTGGAAGGCCTCCTTCCCAAGTACAAAACCGCAGCGGCAGGTTTCCCATTTACAAGCATTGCTGCTCTCGTTCGTTTTTGCGAACAACGAGAATTTGCAGATACAACTGCTGGCCCTTCAGATATGGCTGCCAAAGTTAAGTCTTTGGAAGAAATCATCCAAAAACTTACCTTGTCTGATGCGCCTAATGCCCAAGCTAACTTCGCTTTTGTTCCCGGTCGCGGACGTGGCCGTGGCAATGGCCGCGGAAACTTTCACAATAATAATAACCGTGGTCAACAAGGCCAAAATAATCCTCTCTCCCACCACGTCCCCCGTAATAATAATAATCATAACCCTAATAATAATAATAATCGCGGACAGGCTCAAAACCCCCACAAAGGCATGCAATGTTATAATTGTAATAAGTTCGGTCACATCAGTCGTGACTGCCGTTCGGGAAACCAACAGAGGGGGCCCAACCAACGTGGTCAGGGTCCCCGCCCGAACTTCCTGAACAACAATTTCCGCGGAAACAACAATGGCTTCCGCAACAATCAACAGAACAACGGCAACAATCGCCGGAACGACCCAAATGTTCAGAGATTGGAAATTTCTTTCAATCCAAATTCGCCCCAAACCAATCAAAATCCCCAGAATCACTTTGCGAATCTTCAATATCCCTCCATAACTTACCCACAATAAACCTGTCTCCCTCCTCATCAATGTGCCCGTATATTATGTGTTATTTTGATGATGTATCAATTGATGCTTTAATTGATACAGGAGCATCTCATAATTTAATTCAAAAGAATCACATACCCTCCAGTGCAGTCATCACTCCTTGTCAACAAAGATTTGTTATCACAGCAGATAAAGCACGCATTCCTACGTCCCATATAGCCTCCTTAACGTTCCAACATGATAACCACTTTTACACAACTCAGGCCCATGTCCTTGAAACGCTCCACTCCTCCACTCATTCTTGGTTGTAAGTTCATTACACAGTTTGACTTTCATATACATCTGAACTCCAACACACTCTACAACTCTCATGTATGTCATTACTTTCGTAAGCATGCATACTCAGCCACTTGCTCATCTAAGTGTGGTTGTTCCTCTCCCGTCAAAACATTATTTACTCTCCAACTTCCCCCTCGACACCAAATGTATGTACCAACTACGCCACTCCACAAATCTCACACGACATTTTTCAACCCTCATCCACTCGTAGAAAAACAATACAAAGTAATTTTTCCTCCCGTTATCAACCCAGCCAAGAATGTTTTGCTAGCCACAAACATTTCCACTTCTACCCAAATTATTCCCGCTGGTACTCTTTTAGGTCATGCTCAACGCTATGATTTTACCCAAAGCTTACACACAGCTCCGGTAATTCCTCAAAATCCAATCCCTTTCACACCGGAACAAGTTCAATCATTAAATATTAATCCCAAGTTAAGGCCAGCTGAACGCGCCGCGATCATTAGTCTCCTCAATAAATATTCGTATTTATTTGCATGGACGCTAATAAATCTTCAAATTTGTACACTCCCCCAATGCGAATTAGATTAAATTCTGACATTCCGGTTCAAGCTAAACCTTATCGCTTGAGCACAACGGAGCGTGAAATTTTAAAACAAGAACTTGATAAATTAATTCAAGCAGGCATAATTGTTCCCTGCGAAAACTCCAATTACTCCACCCCTGTGTTTTTAGTGCGCCAAAAACTTGGTAAATGGCGACTCGTCTGTGATTTTCAAAAATTAAATAAAATCACAATAGACGAAATTTTCCCACTCCCAAGGATTGATGACTTGCTTTTTCAATTACGGAATGCTGCGTATTTTTCCCCCTTAGATTTATTTAGTGGTTATTACCAAGCCCTAATCCACCCTGATGATCAACATTTAACCGCAATTGTTACTGAATTCGGACTATATATGTACCTACGTGTTTGTTTTGGTTTGAAAAATGTCCCCGCCTACTTCCAAAGGTTTGCTACTCGTACTCTCGGTACGTTGCGATACACCCATGCTGTATCTTGTATTGATGACATTATTCCCTATAGTAAAGACTTTCCCTCTCACCTCGTTGCGATTGAACTTGTGTTTCAAAAATTTTCCAAAGTTAATTTTCGCATGAATGCAAAAAAATGTTTCTTTGGCATGCAAGAGCATGTGATCTTTGGATTCTTTTTATCTCAAAAAGGATTATCCACTGAATCAGCAAAAGTAGCTGCAATTGTGCAACAGCCCAAGCCCAATAATTTAGAAACTTTACGTAAATTCTTAGGTACCATAGGTTATTACCGTAGATTTATTTGGAATTTTGCTCAGATAGCTGCTCCTCTCCAAGGATTATTGAAGAAGCATTCACTATATCATTGGAGTCCAGACTGTGATAAGGCATTTTTGACTCTCAAAAATGCGGTATGCACAGCTCCGGTACTACGACATTATGATCCCACACTCCCATGTATTTTGTATACGGATGCAAGTAATTTAGCCATAGCTGGCATTTTACACCAACAATTTGAAGACGGTGAACACCCAATTTATTTTATTTCCAGAGCTTTGACTCCAGCGGAGAAAAATTGGGGTGTTACAGAAAAAGAATGTTTAGCCGTTGTTTTTGCCACACGAAAGCTTCGAGAATTTTTGTATCTCAAACCTTTCATAATAGTTACCGATCATCATGCTTTATGTTATTTGAAATGTCAACGTAACCCCACCGCCAGACTCACACGTATGGCTGTAATATTAGAACAATTTCGCTATGTAGTTAGATATAAGAAAGGTACTCTCCATAGAAACGTAGATGGTGTCTCACGGTGCCCCTACGCTCTATCCACGTCAAAAGATACCGAGGATGATCTTACAATTCCCGGTCTATCGGCCCAAACTACAACGTCAGCACTCCCTTCACTCCCAGCAATCCCTCTCATTAATCCTGCTGATTTAAAGCATGCTCAAGCTATTGATCATACTTTAAATAAATTATTGCAGAAAAAGCGTTCGAAATTGATTCCCAATGATGACGGTATTTACTTTATACAATTCAATCCTCGCAACCCCAAACGTTTAGTCATCCCTAAAGCCATGATTCCCATTGTTTTACAAAATGCACACAATCGCCCCCTCGGTGGTCATTTAAATTTTCAACGGACTTTGGCACGTCTCCGTCCATTTTATTGGTGGAGATCAATTACCTCAGACACATTTAAGCACTGTACTCATTGCCCAGAGTGCCAAAGTCGCCAGCACCTTACTAAATTACGTATGTACAGTCTGAAAAACATTCCCATAAAAATTCCAGCAAGCACATACGCTATGGATTTATTAGGCCCCTTTCGTGAAACTCCGAGAGGCAATAAGTATGTACTCGTTCTCACCTATTTATTTATTAAATGGGTACATACTTCCCTCCTTCCCAACAGAGAAGCTGCTCATATAGCCATGCATTTGGAATCTTTCATTCTCACATTTCCAGGCATGTCTATACTCATTTCCGACGGAGCTGCGGAATTTAAATCTGCAACTCTACAAGAATTATTAAAACGGTTTAATATTACTCATAATGTTAGTATGCCCTTTCACCCCCGTTCCCACGGAATCGTTGAGAGACTTAATCAAACTCTCGCAATTATGCTCAGCAAATTTGTCTCGGACAATCAGTTAGATTGTGACATATTTGTACCTTATGTAATCACTGCATATAATACTTCCGAGCATTCAGTCACAAAAATTTCCCCTTTTCAAGCATTTTTCGGTAGAGCTCCTCCAGCCCCTCTACTCAATTCCATTCCCAATACGCTATTGCAAATTACACAACTCAGCGCTTCTCAGGTCAAAATTATGCACCAACGAATATCCCAGTTAATTAAGAAGGCTCAATTACAAGCAAAAGAAAGATTTGATGCTATGTACCAACCCTTAGAGTTGGTTCCCACGTTCGATTTTATCTCAGCGAAAAATTGGTTTGTCTGACAAACTTCTTTGTCGTTGGGTTGGACCCTATACAATTACATATATTGATAAGAATAATAATGCTGACTTAGTTTTAACCTTTCCCTCCACTAAGCTAAGACCTAGTATTAAGTGTCACCTCTCTCAACTCAAGCTCATAAAAATTGATTTGGGGGATGGCATTATTCATCCCGAGTATGTATATACTACGGAAGACCAGCATGAGTTTGATGCTTGGCTGACACAATTTCCTTCCGACACCCCAACCTCCGATTCCTCACTCCCGTCTCCCATACGAAAACCTTCTACACGTCCTTCACGAAAGATACAACAACAACCTTCCACTTCCTCCGAAGGCACAGTGACACCTCGTCTACCCAAGCGATTGACTTCTCCTCCTCCAGTAATTTCACAAACAATTCCAAGCTCTCGTCCTACCCAATTAAAATCTATTCTCAAGTTACCCCAACCAGTTGATAACACTCTACCCTTACGACGTTCTACACGTTTAAGAATCAAATCCAAGAAAGTAACTTTTTCCCATGTCGTGTCACAATGACCAGCAACAATCCCCAACCCCTACCTGTGTACCCTTATATACCAGACATTGTCCAATACCCGACAACTCTGGGTATCAACGGTGCGATTCGACTCTCCGACAACCCCTGGACGGAATTGATCAAAGTTAATCTCCCCGGGACTCCGGACACGCAAATCTGTTGCCCAGTTTCAATTTGCACGGTTCAAATATTTCCCTACCAATTTGCAGACGCATCTGGGTACGAACTCAATTGCTACGACTCCTCAATACCTATTCTCAAGAGGACCTTCCGCCATGTTGCTGTGGGAATTGTATTGCCGGACCAAATTCCCTCCCTCTTGGACCAGTTGAGCGCAACGTACTTCCAAGCAACAGTGAAGCAGTCTCAACTTTGGAACGATTTTCTCCTCCAGTTACGCGACGCCCCACCGAACTACGTCTCAGCGACGCCCGTTATTTCAATCGATCCGCAAATTTGGTTCGAACAAATATCTCAGGCATGGTTGGAATCAGCCAACATTTGTGCAATCCAAACCCGCCGATCCAATTGGGTCAAGAAGAACGGCCCACGACAAGCCCCAACTTTAACATTGCCTCAACAGCTCATGACAACTTCTCCGGACCCCATTCTCAACCCTCTCGCCCAACCACCTCAACAAGGCGTTGTACATATACCTTCACTTCCGAAAGTGACTTCACCGGAAGTGATGACGACAGTTTGCCAAACTCGCCCTCTCCCAACTCTGACTCCAGGCCCCCCGCCAACGACTCTTATGATGACTGGTACGACGCATGTCAAGCCGCCGCAGCCATGGACTCCGACGACTGGGACGGTGATCGACCTCCGACCCCAACCGATAACAGAGACTCTACAACTCACTCCTCTTCACCACCCTCACCAAATCTACCCGGAACTCGTTCTCAACGAACAAGGGGAATTCGTGGAAGCCCCGTCAACTTTTCAACCTTAATAATCATGATTTTTCTTTTTATTTTCGCCTGTGAAAGTGCTCCACTAGGCATTTGGGGAAGCCTCCCCAACCTCTCCAAAATGACAGGCGCCGGAAACAAACTCAACATGGCCCGGACTAATTCCATGCATAAGATGGTCCCCATTCAACGGTCCGTAAGCATACAATCCTTACCCTCCATGGCTCAAAACGGTAACAAACATTTTGATCTTCCCATGCAGGCCGCACCTGCCAAGAAAAATAATGCAGTCAAAGTAATGGCTGCAGGTGCTGCTCTTATGGTGGCACCACCAATTATTAGTAAAATATTGGATTTGATTCCCTCCCGCTCCAACACCTTTCCAGAAATGCCTAAACCTGACCAGGAAACTCTTCCTCCTCCGCCACTCACTCCCTCCCCACTTGACAAACAACTATTGATACATACACCTATTACGATTGACGACATTAGAGATGATACTTATAAGCCCCTTGAAAATGTTAATAATTATGACGCTAACATAACACAAATGTTAGAAGAATGGCAAGCTATTCATAATTATTTTCTCTCCTTACAGAATATTAAGGAGGAATCCGGTCAGACAGTCACTACCACGCTCTCCCCGCCCGTCCATGCTAAACAAACGGCCCCGGAACCGATACTCCCCGCTCTTCCGGTTCCAAAGATGGAAATTGGCGTTGGCGAAGGCGATTCTCAAGTCCTTCTTCGTATTTTTACACTGTCAAGTACTGCTCTCTCCACCATAATTGGTTTTGGTTTAATTGTATATGGTTTATATTGTTATTATCGGTATCGTCAACGAAACCGTCAGAACTCAAGAATCTCCCATGCCCTACCCAGCGCCTACTTCATCAATAATCCCCGGCCAAACCATAGTGACCCCTACCCTCCAATTGTTGCCCTCAACAATTTATCCAACCAGCTGTCTGCCCGGACTCCAGCATAATTTAAGTTGATTTGGTCAATAGACCCATGTATTTTAATTCCCATACTTACATTGATTTACTGATGATAGTAAGTTCTCACTAATGACATATAAATTTTTACACCTGTTATCACCTTCACCTTGAATGATTTCAGTTTGTACACTAGCTCGTAAAGAAAAACTCCAAAAATATGTTTTTGTACTATCTCTTCTTTAATCTGCCTATCTTTTGTTATTAATACATACCAATTCTACTAACACAATATGAATTTTAGTTTCAAATTCTCAAATTTTGAGGACAAAATTTTCCCCGACCGACCGGGATGTTAGGTATGTACATAGAAATTACATAAATTAGTTAAGTCTCACATGAATAAATAATTAAGTTGTGAAAGACACAACCTTAGGTTAAGTCAGTTCAAAGTAACTTTAACACTTATTGTAAAGGTGCAAAGTAAGCACTTCCCATCGGCTAAAGCCGACGAGTGTCAACGTCCGGTTACATCCATTATGATGTAACGTCTAGACTTAAGATTGTAAAAATAGGCTCAAGTAGCCACTTGTTAAGTTTAAGATTCTTCCAGACTCGGCAGTGAATAACTGAGAGTCATTCCAGTAACACCTATTTTTAGTTGTTAATCTTCATTTCCTTTTCCTTTTAATTTCAATTATTAAATAAAAGCAATTAGTCTTCGGATTAATAGAGAATCACAATCAATCGTTTATTCATAATCATTCCTTCCATCAGCACGATTTCCAATTATTTACAATTTCTTGACAATTACATAAGTAAATAATCCAGGAGTTAGGATTTCATGGTGTAACCATAACCTACTCTTTCCATACTACCTGTAATATTTCTACAACTATAATGTTGTATAAGTTTGGTAGTTGTTTATAAATAATTTCTATTCTGTATTTTAAAATCCGGAGGATTTTATTATACTTATGGAACGACAATCAATAATTGAATTAACGAGCTGTACTATTTGGAACCGCACATTTTCTTTGCAATAAATTGAATTTTTTCAATAGTAAAAGGCTTCGATTTTGCGCAAAACCAAGCTTTAAGGCAAATAAAATTAGCTATGCTTCCGTTAATTTTTATGGAAATTGATACTCACATTATATATCATTAGTTTCGCGAAGATTTATGCAAATGAATTCGATAACTTTATCTATCCAACAACGTTATTTTGCCAAATAAAGCATGCTTACACGCCAGAGGGATAAGAAACATGTTTCCATTTTTGTTGAACGATGGCGCGACACTTCTGAAACAGCACCGGGATCGGATCGGAACGGAACAGAGCAATTCCGCTTTCCGATGATATAAATTATATGTCACATTTTTCGTTCCTATGCTCTGAACCGTCCCGGTCCCAATATCATCGGTACAAGTTCTCATGTTCTGGTTTTGTCCCGATACAATGACGGAACAAAAATAATGTTTCGAAATTGTTTCGTTCCGTTTCCGAACACGGAACTTCGGGATTTCGGAAACCCGAAGGAAGCTCTACGAATAACGTTATCTATGTATCATAACTCTTACACAATTTTTACTTTGGAATTGAATTTAACTACACGTGAAATACTTTTGAAATGTAACTTGCACCTATACTTTTCCCTACAATGTCTACAAATCTCAACAAAAGCCCCTAATACAATTTTCTACAAATGCTTAAAATTTGCCACAAGAAAGCTTAAGCTAAAACTCTAGTCCTAAAGCTAAAAGTCCGAGCTTGTCTGTAGGAATGAATAACTGGTCATTTTGAAATTCTTGTTCTTGCTTCCCATCTGTGACTCCAAATACTGTGTTTACCTAGGTCAACGAAATATTTAAAGAAATGTAGAACGCAATTTGATGCAGTCTAAGATAAATATTTCCGGAGTTACTCTATTATGGGTCGGAACGTCGGAAGGTAGACAAGTTTATCTGATTAGCATTTTCTAGAATAGTACATATATTTTTCAGAAGTCTTACCGTAACTTACGCTAATATTTCTACGCCACGTAATCACTCATTTCTCCACATACTACTCCACATTATTTGTTATTTGCCACAAAAATACAGGTAACATGTCGGCAAACAAAATTTGTCCCCCGACATTCCGGTTCTGTCTATTCAATATATATGTGGGCGTGTCCTTACTGTGAGCTTAGTTGGAGGGCTGCTCTCAATAAATCCCGCCTGATACTCCGGAATCTAGAAGCCGGTGTAGTTACTAGCTGTGCATGTTAACTGTTATGTACATGCATATAAGCAAACTACTACCCAGTTTTAAGCCTATTTTGTATCCTTTTATTTTACAATTTGCTCGTTAGTTCAAGCTACAGTATTTGTAATCACTAGGACACCACAAGGGTATTAGCCAACTTTGACGTCACAAACTCGATAAACAAGAGTGTTGATAAGCGCTCCATCGTGTGGAAACTCCCGACTCTAATGCCCAGCCGTGGAATTGATCGCAAAGTCTTTATTAGTGAAATACTTGATCCTATGTCCCTTCTGTCAAAAATGGCCACACTGACTTGTTCCTTGAGTCTCACCATGTTTGCAGGAATCATAAATGCTTTCTCGTAGATAAGTCCGAAGCAGGCCAAGGAATCGACTGCTAGGACGATGCAAAATATTCCTGTCATGGGATTGTTTGAAAAGTATCGTACTGCCATGTATCCTGCTATGACAGGGGCAGCCAAGCAATTCAGCTTACATGTAAAGATCACGTAGCTGTTTGCTTGATTGAAAAATTGAATGATAATTTGAAGAAGGCGAAGCCTTCGAACTTGACTTGTGGCAAGCTGTTTATTTTTGAAGCTAAAATCCAAACCAATTGGGAGACTAATTAAGTTACGGCACTTTGCTGATAGTATTTTACACACACGACATTATCCATTTTCCTGTTAGTAATTATTAAATAATGCCTTACCTCTGTGTAGCTACAATCATGGCCTTCAGCTCATTGTTGATCCCTTCAAAGAATAAAATATGCATGTAAAAAATCAAACTGGCGCAACTGATCTCCGTTAATATTGGGATTATTTCAAAGACGAGGCAAATACTAAACGTCAGAGGTGTTTGAAATCTGATAGGTACTGCTGAATAAAACATATGGAGTCTGGACTGATCCCAAACCAGAACTGCCGTCATTAGAGCTGCGGTGCAAGCAAACATCACATGAACGTATTTTGCTAGCAGTTCCTGTCGGTTCAATTGGACCCACCGTCGTTCTTTTGGAACTTGAACTGCAGACATAGCATTAATTACTATGAAATCAAATCAGGTCTTTCCAGCATGTAAATGAGGTACATTCCATTTTTATCTAACCTGCTATTTTGGTCAAGATCTGCCTTAAGATTTCGATTGTATAGTGCGGCCATTTGATAAAAGCGTCAAATATCCAAAGCTGACCCACCAGGTTACACGCTGTCCATATGTAATGAATGGGGAAATGTTCTACATGAAACAAATCCTTGTTCAGTATACTTTGAAAAAGTCGAAAGTTTAGGTAAACCCCTTGGAAGATTAGAATACCAAAGAAAAATTTCCACGTGAACACTCTCCATTTCCCTGTTTGCATTGAAATCACAACCAATTCAGGAGATGGATTTTGCCCAGGATTGACAGGAAGTGGCTTGTCAACTCTGATCTTGAGAGGCAAAAAATTTAAGTAGGCAAGAGTTCTAATAATATTTATGTTAAATCGGTTTTCCTTACGTGTCAGCATTTTTAAAATTTGGAAAATATTATGGAAACCAGTTCAGTTGGGTGTGTGGATTCTTAGTAGAGAGGAACTTCTGTTTTAATGCATTGCCCTGACACGGAATTTTATGTCAGGTAAAAACAATTTAAAGAGCTAATTTGCCCGGCACGTGCTCTATTTATTTTTATTGTATTTCGTATGGAAATAACAAATTAAGAAATAAATTATTTGCGACTGTAATAAAGCTGATTAAATCGTTGAACTGGAATTTGGGTTCCAATTTGGGTTCCGCCCTGCGATTATTAAAATGTCCGCACGTGGTTGTTTTCTATTTAGCACTAAAAATATAAGCATTCGGCAGATATTATAATTTACATTTCTCTTAACATTATGAAAAAAAAGGATTGGATATGAGAGCACGAAGGACAGTTACATACATAACAGAAACTTTTATTGCGACTTATTTGTAGACGTAATCTGTAAGACGGGAAAGTAATTTAGCGTGTATGTTATTTAATGTACATATGTGAACTGGAAATAAGTGTGAGACTGATGTGGGAAGGAAAGACGATTTTGGGGAGAAAATTCTCTTCAGTTTAGCGTCCTTTTTCGTGGATTGGCAGGAAAATATAGTATGTAGGAAGTCATAATAAGGCAGGAGGCCATATTATCGTTAAGAGACCAATAAGAATAAAGATTCAAGAAATTTGAATAGGTCCAACCTATTTGCATATCACTGAACTGATAGCATGGAAAAATATTTTTTAATCCTCTTGCACGCAGACCTGGTCGCGTAACCTTTAAAAGCAACTTCTCAAAAACTAGAAGAGTTTTTGATTAGAAATAAAATTAACTTGAATACTTGCAGATTCATCAAAATATTACCAACCGTAAAAAATTTCGCTGAATCCTATTCTCCACTTCTATTTTATTGTTATTCCTCGTTTGCGTTTATTTATTTATACTTCCTAAAACATGTCTCCCTAAAAGCATACATTTTAGCTACACAGTCTAAAATACATTTACTGTATGTTGTAAGGTTAAAAGGGTATTAACACTAAGCTATATGTATTCAGAAATACTAAAAGTACGGACAGAAGTTTCCAACGTACAAGCATGATGGCATAAAATTCATCAAAATGTCTCAATTCTCAACGTAACCAAATACTCGGGTACAATGGTCGTGGGTACGAGTAAATGACCCCATTACACCCGTAAGTCTGTTTTTTTGAAAACGGCCACCATGAAAAACCCTATTTTATGAAGCACTTTTACAGGGGCCTATCAGATGCAGAATTAGATGAAAAAAATTCCAAGAAATTTTGTTTCATCTAAATCCCGATAGGAAGGTTAAAAACCGTGGGTAAACCGAAAAATGATATAATTTATTACAACCTTGCCAATTTGAATATTAAAAATGGGCTATCTCAAATATATTGTACAACTAACTGCTACACTCATGAATTTTTTCCGCATCGTAGAATCAAAATTGTTTAAAAAAAAACCACATGCGCATTTTTGAAATTTCGGAATTTGTTTTGACTGCCGGCAGACGCAAAAAACACTTTTTTAAAACCTAAACTCAAGAGAAGCATAAACAATGTACTGTAAAATTTTGAAAAAGCGTTTTTTTGCGTGTGCCAGCAGTCAAATCAGATAAAATCCGAAGCAGGTAATTTGTATACATACATATGTAAGGCGTTGTGCACATTTTAAGTTCCGAAGTATGACATTAACCCTGTTAAATGTCGGAATGATTTGAATAAAAATAAATCAGTAGGACCCAGGCGGTAAATTATCGGGGCGCAAAGGGACCATTTACCCCGCATTAGTACACTCGTGGGGAGGGGTAGCTGTTGTAGACGAAAGGAAGTTGCTGCCCACATAATACACGGGCAGCGCCTAAGATGTAAATACAAACCCCTATCACGCACCATTCCTTGGGACCGTGTCGCAGCTCAACTAGTCCCAAATTGTTTTTTAAATAATTTGGGATTGATTTGTTGTAGACCATTCATATTTGGCCTCAATATTACCCACACTATTTACACTGTATATATGTGCATTAAATGTATGTACATATTCCAAAAAAATGTTTCACTATGGGAATGGCCGTTCTCAAAAAAGACTCCCGTATCCGGTGGGTGTATACTCATTTCGAAATCCTTGTACCCGTACCCATAACCGTATCCGTTCCCGAAATTTTGAGCCGACCAAAGTGTACCCGGGTGGCATCCGAAATTGATCGGTTACACAAAATCCGTACCCGGGTAGTACCCATACCCGTAAACGTTTACCCGAGTATTAGCCATACTCGTTGAGGCCACCCGTTCGACGAACAGCAGTTAGGGTAGGCTAAAATAATCGTAGGCTTTATTTTCAACGATCTCGCTAAAATATAGAGAATAGAGAATTCAATAACTGCAGAGGGTGCCCTGGGAATGCTCAACTAGATAAATGGAAATAAAGCATAATAGTTTGATGTAACGTAATTTTGTTATTATTTTCTCCATATGATCGAATATATACGTCGGGATATAACGGTCGTGAAGGATAGCGATATAGCGTAGTTCAGTAAACTCCAAGGATAGATAATCGTGGCACAGTTACAAGTAATTTACTTCAATTGGAAATGAATTCGTAGAAACAAACAACTAGGTCTGTTCTATTACGGTTTTAATCTGCGAACCTCAAAAATAATTTTAATGTAATTATGCTAATTTCTCAAGCACACATGTCTATATAATCACTAGTGAATATATGTCTGGAATCAACCGTCAAATTAATGCTTGTGAGTATGTAGTCCTTGAACAATTTTTAATGAATAATCAATTTAGAATTACTGCGTCCAAATTTTAAAGGCATGTCATTGTCGTTATTACCAAGATATTTTCAGAATAAACAATAGACCCGATTGAAATAATTTCAGCCCGACCCCATAGAGCCAGCCGGTAAAATTATGTATACATTATGCCCGATTCCTACTCGGCGTAACTTATTACAGACCTGTACCCGTTCACAACCCGTTGCTGGGAAACCCGAAAAGGTTAGAAAAACCGGTTAAGTTTTTTCCACAGCCCAATTCAACTTTAGAATTTTCTTAATTCCATTAATAATTTTAGATTTCTAGGTGATTTCAAAATCTGATCTTGCCATCAGGTGCTTCGCTTTTGAACTTTAATGTGCAGAAAGTAAACGTTTCTGAAGATGCTATTACCAGGTATGCAGTAGACTACTGACGGTTCCATTAATTATGGTAATGCGATTGTATCGTTTACAGCAGCTGTAAAGTTTAGAGCCCCATTGCATGTTTATTTGTACTCTACAATTTATGTCCCTTTTTATGAGCCAAGCGAGATCTAGAAATTGGGACGAACGATTACCACTCTATATGGAGCCATCTCCTACGACACTTTCGATTCGATGCGGATAAAAACTAGATCAATTGAAAGCTTAGGACAAAAAAACGGGATCAACTTAAAAAACTAAGAAACCAAAATTTCGGTTTAAACCGATTTTCGGAATTTTAAATTTCTTGCTAGTTCTTGCCCCAATCATTATAATGTGACTTAAATAGCGTTAAATTAACATGTTAAAACTATTTTAACCCGGGTATTATCGTCAAATTTTATTTGTTTTTGCTGGTTTTCCGAAGTGGATTAATTCCAAGTTTAATTCCAAGTTTAATTCCAAGTTTAATTCCAAGTTTAATTCCAAGTTTAATTCCAAGTTTAATTCCAAGTTTAATTCCAAGTTTAATTCCAAGTTTAATTCCAAGTTTAATTCCAAGTTTAATTCCAAGTTTAATTCCAAGTTTAATTCCAAGTTTAATTCCAAGTTTAATTCCAAGTTTAATTCCAAGTTTAATTCCAAGTTTAATTCCAAGTTTAATTCCAAGTTTAATTCCAAGTTTAATTCCAAGTTTAATTCCAAGTTTAATTCCAAGTTTAATTCCAAGTTTAATTCCAAGTTTAATTCCAAGTTTAATTCCAAGTTTAATTCCAAGTTTAATTCCAAGTTTAATTCCAAGTTTAATTCCAAGTTTAATTCCAAGTTTAATTCCAAGTTTAATTCCAAGTTTAATTCCAAGTTTAATTCCAAGTTTAATTCCAAGTTTAATTCCAAGTTTAATTCCAAGTTTAATTCCAAGTTTAATTCCAAGTTTAATTCCAAGTTTAATTCCAAGTTTAATTCCAAGTTTAATTCCAAGTTTAATTCCAAGTTTAATTCCAAGTTTAATTCCAAGTTTAATTCCAAGTTTAATTCCAAGTTTAATTCCAAGTTTAATTCCAAGTTTAATTCCAAGTTTAATTCCAAGTTTAATTCCAAGTTTAATTCCAAGTTTAATTCCAAGTTTAATTCCAAGTTTAATTCCAAGTTTAATTCCAAGTTTAATTCCAAGTTTAATTCCAAGTTTAATTCCAAGTTTAATTCCAAGTTTAATTCCAAGTTTAATTCCAAGTTTAATTCCAAGTTTAATTCCAAGTTTAATTCCAAGTTTAATTCCAAGTTTAATTCCAAGTTTAATTCCAAGTTTAATTCCAAGTTTAATTCCAAGTTTAATTCCAAGTTTAATTCCAAGTTTAATTCCAAGTTTAATTCCAAGTTTAATTCCAAGTTTAATTCCAAGTTTAATTCCAAGTTTAATTCCAAGTTTAATTCCAAGTTTAATTCCAAGTTTAATTCCAAGTTTAATTCCAAGTTTAATTCCAAGTTTAATTCCAAGTTTAATTCCAAGTTTAATTCCAAGTTTAATTCCAAGTTTAATTCCAAGTTTAATTCCAAGTTTAATTCCAAGTTTAATTCCAAGTTTAATTCCAAGTTTAATTCCAAGTTTAATTCCAAGTTTAATTCCAAGTTTAATTCCAAGTTTAATTCCAAGTTTAATTCCAAGTTTAATTCCAAGTTTAATTCCAAGTTTAATTCCAAGTTTAATTCCAAGTTTAATTCCAAGTTTAATTCCAAGTTTAATTCCAAGTTTAATTCCAAGTTTAATTCCAAGTTTAATTCCAAGTTTAATTCCAAGTTTAATTCCAAGTTTAATTCCAAGTTTAATTCCAAGTTTAATTCCAAGTTTAATTCCAAGTTTAATTCCAAGTTTAATTCCAAGTTTAATTCCAAGTTTAATTCCAAGTTTAATTCCAAGTTTAATTCCAAGTTTAATTCCAAGTTTAATTCCAAGTTTAATTCCAAGTTTAATTCCAAGTTTAATTCCAAGTTTAATTCCAAGTTTAATTCCAAGTTTAATTCCAAGTTTAATTCCAAGTTTAATTCCAAGTTTAATTCCAAGTTTAATTCCAAGTTTAATTCCAAGTTTAATTCCAAGTTTAATTCCAAGTTTAATTCCAAGTTTAATTCCAAGTTTAATTCCAAGTTTAATTCCAAGTTTAATTCCAAGTTTAATTCCAAGTTTAATTCCAAGTTTAATTCCAAGTTTAATTCCAAGTTTAATTCCAAGTTTAATTCCAAGTTTAATTCCAAGTTTAATTCCAAGTTTAATTCCAAGTTTAATTCCAAGTTTAATTCCAAGTTTAATTCCAAGTTTAATTCCAAGTTTAATTCCAAGTTTAATTCCAAGTTTAATTCCAAGTTTAATTCCAAGTTTAATTCCAAGTTTAATTCCAAGTTTAATTCCAAGTTTAATTCCAAGTTTAATTCCAAGTTTAATTCCAAGTTTAATTCCAAGTTTAATTCCAAGTTTAATTCCAAGTTTAATTCCAAGTTTAATTCCAAGTTTAATTCCAAGTTTAATTCCAAGTTTAATTCCAAGTTTAATTCCAAGTTTAATTCCAAGTTTAATTCCAAGTTTAATTCCAAGTTTAATTCCAAGTTTAATTCCAAGTTTAATTCCAAGTTTAATTCCAAGTTTAATTCCAAGTTTAATTCCAAGTTTAATTCCAAGTTTAATTCCAAGTTTAATTCCAAGTTTAATTCCAAGTTTAATTCCAAGTTTAATTCCAAGTTTAATTCCAAGTTTAATTCCAAGTTTAATTCCAAGTTTAATTCCAAGTTTAATTCCAAGTTTAATTCCAAGTTTAATTCCAAGTTTAATTCCAAGTTTAATTCCAAGTTTAATTCCAAGTTTAATTCCAAGTTTAATTCCAAGTTTAATTCCAAGTTTAATTCCAAGTTTAATTCCAAGTTTAATTCCAAGTTTAATTCCAAGTTTAATTCCAAGTTTAATTCCAAGTTTAATTCCAAGTTTAATTCCAAGTTTAATTCCAAGTTTAATTCCAAGTTTAATTCCAAGTTTAATTCCAAGTTTAATTCCAAGTTTAATTCCAAGTTTAATTCCAAGTTTAATTCCAAGTTTAATTCCAAGTTTAATTCCAAGTTTAATTCCAAGTTTAATTCCAAGTTTAATTCCAAGTTTAATTCCAAGTTTAATTCCAAGTTTAATTCCAAGTTTAATTCCAAGTTTAATTCCAAGTTTAATTCCAAGTTTAATTCCAAGTTTAATTCCAAGTTTAATTCCAAGTTTAATTCCAAGTTTAATTCCAAGTTTAATTCCAAGTTTAATTCCAAGTTTAATTCCAAGTTTAATTCCAAGTTTAATTCCAAGTTTAATTCCAAGTTTAATTCCAAGTTTAATTCCAAGTTTAATTCCAAGTTTAATTCCAAGTTTAATTCCAAGTTTAATTCCAAGTTTAATTCCAAGTTTAATTCCAAGTTTAATTCCAAGTTTAATTCCAAGTTTAATTCCAAGTTTAATTCCAAGTTTAATTCCAAGTTTAATTCCAAGTTTAATTCCAAGTTTAATTCCAAGTTTAATTCCAAGTTTAATTCCAAGTTTAATTCCAAGTTTAATTCCAAGTTTAATTCCAAGTTTAATTCCAAGTTTAATTCCAAGTTTAATTCCAAGTTTAATTCCAAGTTTAATTCCAAGTTTAATTCCAAGTTTAATTCCAAGTTTAATTCCAAGTTTAATTCCAAGTTTAATTCCAAGTTTAATTCCAAGTTTAATTCCAAGTTTAATTCCAAGTTTAATTCCAAGTTTAATTCCAAGTTTAATTCCAAGTTTAATTCCAAGTTTAATTCCAAGTTTAATTCCAAGTTTAATTCCAAGTTTAATTCCAAGTTTAATTCCAAGTTTAATTCCAAGTTTAATTCCAAGTTTAATTCCAAGTTTAATTCCAAGTTTAATTCCAAGTTTAATTCCAAGTTTAATTCCAAGTTTAATTCCAAGTTTAATTCCAAGTTTAATTCCAAGTTTAATTCCAAGTTTAATTCCAAGTTTAATTCCAAGTTTAATTCCAAGTTTAATTCCAAGTTTAATTCCAAGTTTAATTCCAAGTTTAATTCCAAGTTTAATTCCAAGTTTAATTCCAAGTTTAATTCCAAGTTTAATTCCAAGTTTAATTCCAAGTTTAATTCCAAGTTTAATTCCAAGTTTAATTCCAAGTTTAATTCCAAGTTTAATTCCAAGTTTAATTCCAAGTTTAATTCCAAGTTTAATTCCAAGTTTAATTCCAAGTTTAATTCCAAGTTTAATTCCAAGTTTAATTCCAAGTTTAATTCCAAGTTTAATTCCAAGTTTAATTCCAAGTTTAATTCCAAGTTTAATTCCAAGTTTAATTCCAAGTTTAATTCCAAGTTTAATTCCAAGTTTAATTCCAAGTTTAATTCCAAGTTTAATTCCAAGTTTAATTCCAAGTTTAATTCCAAGTTTAATTCCAAGTTTAATTCCAAGTTTAATTCCAAGTTTAATTCCAAGTTTAATTCCAAGTTTAATTCCAAGTTTAATTCCAAGTTTAATTCCAAGTTTAATTCCAAGTTTAATTCCAAGTTTAATTCCAAGTTTAATTCCAAGTTTAATTCCAAGTTTAATTCCAAGTTTAATTCCAAGTTTAATTCCAAGTTTAATTCCAAGTTTAATTCCAAGTTTAATTCCAAGTTTAATTCCAAGTTTAATTCCAAGTTTAATTCCAAGTTTAATTCCAAGTTTAATTCCAAGTTTAATTCCAAGTTTAATTCCAAGTTTAATTCCAAGTTTAATTCCAAGTTTAATTCCAAGTTTAATTCCAAGTTTAATTCCAAGTTTAATTCCAAGTTTAATTCCAAGTTTAATTCCAAGTTTAATTCCAAGTTTAATTCCAAGTTTAATTCCAAGTTTAATTCCAAGTTTAATTCCAAGTTTAATTCCAAGTTTAATTCCAAGTTTAATTCCAAGTTTAATTCCAAGTTTAATTCCAAGTTTAATTCCAAGTTTAATTCCAAGTTTAATTCCAAGTTTAATTCCAAGTTTAATTCCAAGTTTAATTCCAAGTTTAATTCCAAGTTTAATTCCAAGTTTAATTCCAAGTTTAATTCCAAGTTTAATTCCAAGTTTAATTCCAAGTTTAATTCCAAGTTTAATTCCAAGTTTAATTCCAAGTTTAATTCCAAGTTTAATTCCAAGTTTAATTCCAAGTTTAATTCCAAGTTTAATTCCAAGTTTAATTCCAAGTTTAATTCCAAGTTTAATTCCAAGTTTAATTCCAAGTTTAATTCCAAGTTTAATTCCAAGTTTAATTCCAAGTTTAATTCCAAGTTTAATTCCAAGTTTAATTCCAAGTTTAATTCCAAGTTTAATTCCAAGTTTAATTCCAAGTTTAATTCCAAGTTTAATTCCAAGTTTAATTCCAAGTTTAATTCCAAGTTTAATTCCAAGTTTAATTCCAAGTTTAATTCCAAGTTTAATTCCAAGTTTAATTCCAAGTTTAATTCCAAGTTTAATTCCAAGTTTAATTCCAAGTTTAATTCCAAGTTTAATTCCAAGTTTAATTCCAAGTTTAATTCCAAGTTTAATTCCAAGTTTAATTCCAAGTTTAATTCCAAGTTTAATTCCAAGTTTAATTCCAAGTTTAATTCCAAGTTTAATTCCAAGTTTAATTCCAAGTTTAATTCCAAGTTTAATTCCAAGTTTAATTCCAAGTTTAATTCCAAGTTTAATTCCAAGTTTAATTCCAAGTTTAATTCCAAGTTTAATTCCAAGTTTAATTCCAAGTTTAATTCCAAGTTTAATTCCAAGTTTAATTCCAAGTTTAATTCCAAGTTTAATTCCAAGTTTAATTCCAAGTTTAATTCCAAGTTTAATTCCAAGTTTAATTCCAAGTTTAATTCCAAGTTTAATTCCAAGTTTAATTCCAAGTTTAATTCCAAGTTTAATTCCAAGTTTAATTCCAAGTTTAATTCCAAGTTTAATTCCAAGTTTAATTCCAAGTTTAATTCCAAGTTTAATTCCAAGTTTAATTCCAAGTTTAATTCCAAGTTTAATTCCAAGTTTAATTCCAAGTTTAATTCCAAGTTTAATTCCAAGTTTAATTCCAAGTTTAATTCCAAGTTTAATTCCAAGTTTAATTCCAAGTTTAATTCCAAGTTTAATTCCAAGTTTAATTCCAAGTTTAATTCCAAGTTTAATTCCAAGTTTAATTCCAAGTTTAATTCCAAGTTTAATTCCAAGTTTAATTCCAAGTTTAATTCCAAGTTTAATTCCAAGTTTAATTCCAAGTTTAATTCCAAGTTTAATTCCAAGTTTAATTCCAAGTTTAATTCCAAGTTTAATTCCAAGTTTAATTCCAAGTTTAATTCCAAGTTTAATTCCAAGTTTAATTCCAAGTTTAATTCCAAGTTTAATTCCAAGTTTAATTCCAAGTTTAATTCCAAGTTTAATTCCAAGTTTAATTCCAAGTTTAATTCCAAGTTTAATTCCAAGTTTAATTCCAAGTTTAATTCCAAGTTTAATTCCAAGTTTAATTCCAAGTTTAATTCCAAGTTTAATTCCAAGTTTAATTCCAAGTTTAATTCCAAGTTTAATTCCAAGTTTAATTCCAAGTTTAATTCCAAGTTTAATTCCAAGTTTAATTCCAAGTTTAATTCCAAGTTTAATTCCAAGTTTAATTCCAAGTTTAATTCCAAGTTTAATTCCAAGTTTAATTCCAAGTTTAATTCCAAGTTTAATTCCAAGTTTAATTCCAAGTTTAATTCCAAGTTTAATTCCAAGTTTAATTCCAAGTTTAATTCCAAGTTTAATTCCAAGTTTAATTCCAAGTTTAATTCCAAGTTTAATTCCAAGTTTAATTCCAAGTTTAATTCCAAGTTTAATTCCAAGTTTAATTCCAAGTTTAATTCCAAGTTTAATTCCAAGTTTAATTCCAAGTTTAATTCCAAGTTTAATTCCAAGTTTAATTCCAAGTTTAATTCCAAGTTTAATTCCAAGTTTAATTCCAAGTTTAATTCCAAGTTTAATTCCAAGTTTAATTCCAAGTTTAATTCCAAGTTTAATTCCAAGTTTAATTCCAAGTTTAATTCCAAGTTTAATTCCAAGTTTAATTCCAAGTTTAATTCCAAGTTTAATTCCAAGTTTAATTCCAAGTTTAATTCCAAGTTTAATTCCAAGTTTAATTCCAAGTTTAATTCCAAGTTTAATTCCAAGTTTAATTCCAAGTTTAATTCCAAGTTTAATTCCAAGTTTAATTCCAAGTTTAATTCCAAGTTTAATTCCAAGTTTAATTCCAAGTTTAATTCCAAGTTTAATTCCAAGTTTAATTCCAAGTTTAATTCCAAGTTTAATTCCAAGTTTAATTCCAAGTTTAATTCCAAGTTTAATTCCAAGTTTAATTCCAAGTTTAATTCCAAGTTTAATTCCAAGTTTAATTCCAAGTTTAATTCCAAGTTTAATTCCAAGTTTAATTCCAAGTTTAATTCCAAGTTTAATTCCAAGTTTAATTCCAAGTTTAATTCCAAGTTTAATTCCAAGTTTAATTCCAAGTTTAATTCCAAGTTTAATTCCAAGTTTAATTCCAAGTTTAATTCCAAGTTTAATTCCAAGTTTAATTCCAAGTTTAATTCCAAGTTTAATTCCAAGTTTAATTCCAAGTTTAATTCCAAGTTTAATTCCAAGTTTAATTCCAAGTTTAATTCCAAGTTTAATTCCAAGTTTAATTCCAAGTTTAATTCCAAGTTTAATTCCAAGTTTAATTCCAAGTTTAATTCCAAGTTTAATTCCAAGTTTAATTCCAAGTTTAATTCCAAGTTTAATTCCAAGTTTAATTCCAAGTTTAATTCCAAGTTTAATTCCAAGTTTAATTCCAAGTTTAATTCCAAGTTTAATTCCAAGTTTAATTCCAAGTTTAATTCCAAGTTTAATTCCAAGTTTAATTCCAAGTTTAATTCCAAGTTTAATTCCAAGTTTAATTCCAAGTTTAATTCCAAGTTTAATTCCAAGTTTAATTCCAAGTTTAATTCCAAGTTTAATTCCAAGTTTAATTCCAAGTTTAATTCCAAGTTTAATTCCAAGTTTAATTCCAAGTTTAATTCCAAGTTTAATTCCAAGTTTAATTCCAAGTTTAATTCCAAGTTTAATTCCAAGTTTAATTCCAAGTTTAATTCCAAGTTTAATTCCAAGTTTAATTCCAAGTTTAATTCCAAGTTTAATTCCAAGTTTAATTCCAAGTTTAATTCCAAGTTTAATTCCAAGTTTAATTCCAAGTTTAATTCCAAGTTTAATTCCAAGTTTAATTCCAAGTTTAATTCCAAGTTTAATTCCAAGTTTAATTCCAAGTTTAATTCCAAGTTTAATTCCAAGTTTAATTCCAAGTTTAATTCCAAGTTTAATTCCAAGTTTAATTCCAAGTTTAATTCCAAGTTTAATTCCAAGTTTAATTCCAAGTTTAATTCCAAGTTTAATTCCAAGTTTAATTCCAAGTTTAATTCCAAGTTTAATTCCAAGTTTAATTCCAAGTTTAATTCCAAGTTTAATTCCAAGTTTAATTCCAAGTTTAATTCCAAGTTTAATTCCAAGTTTAATTCCAAGTTTAATTCCAAGTTTAATTCCAAGTTTAATTCCAAGTTTAATTCCAAGTTTAATTCCAAGTTTAATTCCAAGTTTAATTCCAAGTTTAATTCCAAGTTTAATTCCAAGTTTAATTCCAAGTTTAATTCCAAGTTTAATTCCAAGTTTAATTCCAAGTTTAATTCCAAGTTTAATTCCAAGTTTAATTCCAAGTTTAATTCCAAGTTTAATTCCAAGTTTAATTCCAAGTTTAATTCCAAGTTTAATTCCAAGTTTAATTCCAAGTTTAATTCCAAGTTTAATTCCAAGTTTAATTCCAAGTTTAATTCCAAGTTTAATTCCAAGTTTAATTCCAAGTTTAATTCCAAGTTTAATTCCAAGTTTAATTCCAAGTTTAATTCCAAGTTTAATTCCAAGTTTAATTCCAAGTTTAATTCCAAGTTTAATTCCAAGTTTAATTCCAAGTTTAATTCCAAGTTTAATTCCAAGTTTAATTCCAAGTTTAATTCCAAGTTTAATTCCAAGTTTAATTCCAAGTTTAATTCCAAGTTTAATTCCAAGTTTAATTCCAAGTTTAATTCCAAGTTTAATTCCAAGTTTAATTCCAAGTTTAATTCCAAGTTTAATTCCAAGTTTAATTCCAAGTTTAATTCCAAGTTTAATTCCAAGTTTAATTCCAAGTTTAATTCCAAGTTTAATTCCAAGTTTAATTCCAAGTTTAATTCCAAGTTTAATTCCAAGTTTAATTCCAAGTTTAATTCCAAGTTTAATTCCAAGTTTAATTCCAAGTTTAATTCCAAGTTTAATTCCAAGTTTAATTCCAAGTTTAATTCCAAGTTTAATTCCAAGTTTAATTCCAAGTTTAATTCCAAGTTTAATTCCAAGTTTAATTCCAAGTTTAATTCCAAGTTTAATTCCAAGTTTAATTCCAAGTTTAATTCCAAGTTTAATTCCAAGTTTAATTCCAAGTTTAATTCCAAGTTTACTTCCAAGTTTAATTCCAAGTTTAATTCCAAGTTTAATTCCAAGTTTAATTCCAAGTTTAATTCCAAGTTTAATTCCAAGTTTAATTCCAAGTTTAATTCCAAGTTTAATTCCAAGTTTAATTCCAAGTTTAATTCCAAGTTTAATTCCAAGTTTAATTCCAAGTTTAATTCCAAGTTTAATTCCAAGTTTAATTCCAAGTTTAATTCCAAGTTTAATTCCAAGTTTAATTCCAAGTTTAATTCCAAGTTTAATTCCAAGTTTAATTCCAAGTTTAATTCCAAGTTTAATTCCAAGTTTAATTCCAAGTTTAATTCCAAGTTTAATTCCAAGTTTAATTCCAAGTTTAATTCCAAGTTTAATTCCAAGTTTAATTCCAAGTTTAATTCCAAGTTTAATTCCAAGTTTAATTCCAAGTTTAATTCCAAGTTTAATTCCAAGTTTAATTCCAAGTTTAATTCCAAGTTTAATTCCAAGTTTAATTCCAAGTTTAATTCCAAGTTTAATTCCAAGTTTAATTCCAAGTTTAATTCCAAGTTTAATTCCAAGTTTAATTCCAAGTTTAATTCCAAGTTTAATTCCAAGTTTAATTCCAAGTTTAATTCCAAGTTTAATTCCAAGTTTAATTCCAAGTTTAATTCCAAGTTTAATTCCAAGTTTAATTCCAAGTTTAATTCCAAGTTTAATTCCAAGTTTAATTCCAAGTTTAATTCCAAGTTTAATTCCAAGTTTAATTCCAAGTTTAATTCCAAGTTTAATTCCAAGTTTAATTCCAAGTTTAATTCCAAGTTTAATTCCAAGTTTAATTCCAAGTTTAATTCCAAGTTTAATTCCAAGTTTAATTCCAAGTTTAATTCCAAGTTTAATTCCAAGTTTAATTCCAAGTTTAATTCCAAGTTTAATTCCAAGTTTAATTCCAAGTTTAATTCCAAGTTTAATTCCAAGTTTAATTCCAAGTTTAATTCCAAGTTTAATTCCAAGTTTAATTCCAAGTTTAATTCCAAGTTTAATTCCAAGTTTAATTCCAAGTTTAATTCCAAGTTTAATTCCAAGTTTAATTCCAAGTTTAATTCCAAGTTTAATTCCAAGTTTAATTCCAAGTTTAATTCCAAGTTTAATTCCAAGTTTAATTCCAAGTTTAATTCCAAGTTTAATTCCAAGTTTAATTCCAAGTTTAATTCCAAGTTTAATTCCAAGTTTAATTCCAAGTTTAATTCCAAGTTTAATTCCAAGTTTAATTCCAAGTTTAATTCCAAGTTTAATTCCAAGTTTAATTCCAAGTTTAATTCCAAGTTTAATTCCAAGTTTAATTCCAAGTTTAATTCCAAGTTTAATTCCAAGTTTAATTCCAAGTTTAATTCCAAGTTTAATTCCAAGTTTAATTCCAAGTTTAATTCCAAGTTTAATTCCAAGTTTAATTCCAAGTTTAATTCCAAGTTTAATTCCAAGTTTAATTCCAAGTTTAATTCCAAGTTTAATTCCAAGTTTAATTCCAAGTTTAATTCCAAGTTTAATTCCAAGTTTAATTCCAAGTTTAATTCCAAGTTTAATTCCAAGTTTAATTCCAAGTTTAATTCCAAGTTTAATTCCAAGTTTAATTCCAAGTTTAATTCCAAGTTTAATTCCAAGTTTAATTCCAAGTTTAATTCCAAGTTTAATTCCAAGTTTAATTCCAAGTTTAATTCCAAGTTTAATTCCAAGTTTAATTCCAAGTTTAATTCCAAGTTTAATTCCAAGTTTAATTCCAAGTTTAATTCCAAGTTTAATTCCAAGTTTAATTCCAAGTTTAATTCCAAGTTTAATTCCAAGTTTAATTCCAAGTTTAATTCCAAGTTTAATTCCAAGTTTAATTCCAAGTTTAATTCCAAGTTTAATTCCAAGTTTAATTCCAAGTTTAATTCCAAGTTTAATTCCAAGTTTAATTCCAAGTTTAATTCCAAGTTTAATTCCAAGTTTAATTCCAAGTTTAATTCCAAGTTTAATTCCAAGTTTAATTCCAAGTTTAATTCCAAGTTTAATTCCAAGTTTAATTCCAAGTTTAATTCCAAGTTTAATTCCAAGTTTAATTCCAAGTTTAATTCCAAGTTTAATTCCAAGTTTAATTCCAAGTTTAATTCCAAGTTTAATTCCAAGTTTAATTCCAAGTTTAATTCCAAGTTTAATTCCAAGTTTAATTCCAAGTTTAATTCCAAGTTTAATTCCAAGTTTAATTCCAAGTTTAATTCCAAGTTTAATTCCAAGTTTAATTCCAAGTTTAATTCCAAGTTTAATTCCAAGTTTAATTCCAAGTTTAATTCCAAGTTTAATTCCAAGTTTAATTCCAAGTTTAATTCCAAGTTTAATTCCAAGTTTAATTCCAAGTTTAATTCCAAGTTTAATTCCAAGTTTAATTCCAAGTTTAATTCCAAGTTTAATTCCAAGTTTAATTCCAAGTTTAATTCCAAGTTTAATTCCAAGTTTAATTCCAAGTTTAATTCCAAGTTTAATTCCAAGTTTAATTCCAAGTTTAATTCCAAGTTTAATTCCAAGTTTAATTCCAAGTTTAATTCCAAGTTTAATTCCAAGTTTAATTCCAAGTTTAATTCCAAGTTTAATTCCAAGTTTAATTCCAAGTTTAATTCCAAGTTTAATTCCAAGTTTAATTCCAAGTTTAATTCCAAGTTTAATTCCAAGTTTAATTCCAAGTTTAATTCCAAGTTTAATTCCAAGTTTAATTCCAAGTTTAATTCCAAGTTTAATTCCAAGTTTAATTCCAAGTTTAATTCCAAGTTTAATTCCAAGTTTAATTCCAAGTTTAATTCCAAGTTTAATTCCAAGTTTAATTCCAAGTTTAATTCCAAGTTTAATTCCAAGTTTAATTCCAAGTTTAATTCCAAGTTTAATTCCAAGTTTAATTCCAAGTTTAATTCCAAGTTTAATTCCAAGTTTAATTCCAAGTTTAATTCCAAGTTTAATTCCAAGTTTAATTCCAAGTTTAATTCCAAGTTTAATTCCAAGTTTAATTCCAAGTTTAATTCCAAGTTTAATTCCAAGTTTAATTCCAAGTTTAATTCCAAGTTTAATTCCAAGTTTAATTCCAAGTTTAATTCCAAGTTTAATTCCAAGTTTAATTCCAAGTTTAATTCCAAGTTTAATTCCAAGTTTAATTCCAAGTTTAATTCCAAGTTTAATTCCAAGTTTAATTCCAAGTTTAATTCCAAGTTTAATTCCAAGTTTAATTCCAAGTTTAATTCCAAGTTTAATTCCAAGTTTAATTCCAAGTTTAATTCCAAGTTTAATTCCAAGTTTAATTCCAAGTTTAATTCCAAGTTTAATTCCAAGTTTAATTCCAAGTTTAATTCCAAGTTTAATTCCAAGTTTAATTCCAAGTTTAATTCCAAGTTTAATTCCAAGTTTAATTCCAAGTTTAATTCCAAGTTTAATTCCAAGTTTAATTCCAAGTTTAATTCCAAGTTTAATTCCAAGTTTAATTCCAAGTTTAATTCCAAGTTTAATTCCAAGTTTAATTCCAAGTTTAATTCCAAGTTTAATTCCAAGTTTAATTCCAAGTTTAATTCCAAGTTTAATTCCAAGTTTAATTCCAAGTTTAATTCCAAGTTTAATTCCAAGTTTAATTCCAAGTTTAATTCCAAGTTTAATTCCAAGTTTAATTCCAAGTTTAATTCCAAGTTTAATTCCAAGTTTAATTCCAAGTTTAATTCCAAGTTTAATTCCAAGTTTAATTCCAAGTTTAATTCCAAGTTTAATTCCAAGTTTAATTCCAAGTTTAATTCCAAGTTTAATTCCAAGTTTAATTCCAAGTTTAATTCCAAGTTTAATTCCAAGTTTAATTCCAAGTTTAATTCCAAGTTTAATTCCAAGTTTAATTCCAAGTTTAATTCCAAGTTTAATTCCAAGTTTAATTCCAAGTTTAATTCCAAGTTTAATTCCAAGTTTAATTCCAAGTTTAATTCCAAGTTTAATTCCAAGTTTAATTCCAAGTTTAATTCCAAGTTTAATTCCAAGTTTAATTCCAAGTTTAATTCCAAGTTTAATTCCAAGTTTAATTCCAAGTTTAATTCCAAGTTTAATTCCAAGTTTAATTCCAAGTTTAATTCCAAGTTTAATTCCAAGTTTAATTCCAAGTTTAATTCCAAGTTTAATTCCAAGTTTAATTCCAAGTTTAATTCCAAGTTTAATTCCAAGTTTAATTCCAAGTTTAATTCCAAGTTTAATTCCAAGTTTAATTCCAAGTTTAATTCCAAGTTTAATTCCAAGTTTAATTCCAAGTTTAATTCCAAGTTTAATTCCAAGTTTAATTCCAAGTTTAATTCCAAGTTTAATTCCAAGTTTAATTCCAAGTTTAATTCCAAGTTTAATTCCAAGTTTAATTCCAAGTTTAATTCCAAGTTTAATTCCAAGTTTAATTCCAAGTTTAATTCCAAGTTTAATTCCAAGTTTAATTCCAAGTTTAATTCCAAGTTTAATTCCAAGTTTAATTCCAAGTTTAATTCCAAGTTTAATTCCAAGTTTAATTCCAAGTTTAATTCCAAGTTTAATTCCAAGTTTAATTCCAAGTTTAATTCCAAGTTTAATTCCAAGTTTAATTCCAAGTTTAATTCCAAGTTTAATTCCAAGTTTAATTCCAAGTTTAATTCCAAGTTTAATTCCAAGTTTAATTCCAAGTTTAATTCCAAGTTTAATTCCAAGTTTAATTCCAAGTTTAATTCCAAGTTTAATTCCAAGTTTAATTCCAAGTTTAATTCCAAGTTTAATTCCAAGTTTAATTCCAAGTTTAATTCCAAGTTTAATTCCAAGTTTAATTCCAAGTTTAATTCCAAGTTTAATTCCAAGTTTAATTCCAAGTTTAATTCCAAGTTTAATTCCAAGTTTAATTCCAAGTTTAATTCCAAGTTTAATTCCAAGTTTAATTCCAAGTTTAATTCCAAGTTTAATTCCAAGTTTAATTCCAAGTTTAATTCCAAGTTTAATTCCAAGTTTAATTCCAAGTTTAATTCCAAGTTTAATTCCAAGTTTAATTCCAAGTTTAATTCCAAGTTTAATTCCAAGTTTAATTCCAAGTTTAATTCCAAGTTTAATTCCAAGTTTAATTCCAAGTTTAATTCCAAGTTTAATTCCAAGTTTAATTCCAAGTTTAATTCCAAGTTTAATTCCAAGTTTAATTCCAAGTTTAATTCCAAGTTTAATTCCAAGTTTAATTCCAAGTTTAATTCCAAGTTTAATTCCAAGTTTAATTCCAAGTTTAATTCCAAGTTTAATTCCAAGTTTAATTCCAAGTTTAATTCCAAGTTTAATTCCAAGTTTAATTCCAAGTTTAATTCCAAGTTTAATTCCAAGTTTAATTCCAAGTTTAATTCCAAGTTTAATTCCAAGTTTAATTCCAAGTTTAATTCCAAGTTTAATTCCAAGTTTAATTCCAAGTTTAATTCCAAGTTTAATTCCAAGTTTAATTCCAAGTTTAATTCCAAGTTTAATTCCAAGTTTAATTCCAAGTTTAATTCCAAGTTTAATTCCAAGTTTAATTCCAAGTTTAATTCCAAGTTTAATTCCAAGTTTAATTCCAAGTTTAATTCCAAGTTTAATTCCAAGTTTAATTCCAAGTTTAATTCCAAGTTTAATTCCAAGTTTAATTCCAAGTTTAATTCCAAGTTTAATTCCAAGTTTAATTCCAAGTTTAATTCCAAGTTTAATTCCAAGTTTAATTCCAAGTTTAATTCCAAGTTTAATTCCAAGTTTAATTCCAAGTTTAATTCCAAGTTTAATTCCAAGTTTAATTCCAAGTTTAATTCCAAGTTTAATTCCAAGTTTAATTCCAAGTTTAATTCCAAGTTTAATTCCAAGTTTAATTCCAAGTTTAATTCCAAGTTTAATTCCAAGTTTAATTCCAAGTTTAATTCCAAGTTTAATTCCAAGTTTAATTCCAAGTTTAATTCCAAGTTTAATTCCAAGTTTAATTCCAAGTTTAATTCCAAGTTTAATTCCAAGTTTAATTCCAAGTTTAATTCCAAGTTTAATTCCAAGTTTAATTCCAAGTTTAATTCCAAGTTTAATTCCAAGTTTAATTCCAAGTTTAATTCCAAGTTTAATTCCAAGTTTAATTCCAAGTTTAATTCCAAGTTTAATTCCAAGTTTAATTCCAAGTTTAATTCCAAGTTTAATTCCAAGTTTAATTCCAAGTTTAATTCCAAGTTTAATTCCAAGTTTAATTCCAAGTTTAATTCCAAGTTTAATTCCAAGTTTAATTCCAAGTTTAATTCCAAGTTTAATTCCAAGTTTAATTCCAAGTTTAATTCCAAGTTTAATTCCAAGTTTAATTCCAAGTTTAATTCCAAGTTTAATTCCAAGTTTAATTCCAAGTTTAATTCCAAGTTTAATTCCAAGTTTAATTCCAAGTTTAATTCCAAGTTTAATTCCAAGTTTAATTCCAAGTTTAATTCCAAGTTTAATTCCAAGTTTAATTCCAAGTTTAATTCCAAGTTTAATTCCAAGTTTAATTCCAAGTTTAATTCCAAGTTTAATTCCAAGTTTAATTCCAAGTTTAATTCCAAGTTTAATTCCAAGTTTAATTCCAAGTTTAATTCCAAGTTTAATTCCAAGTTTAATTCCAAGTTTAATTCCAAGTTTAATTCCAAGTTTAATTCCAAGTTTAATTCCAAGTTTAATTCCAAGTTTAATTCCAAGTTTAATTCCAAGTTTAATTCCAAGTTTAATTCCAAGTTTAATTCCAAGTTTAATTCCAAGTTTAATTCCAAGTTTAATTCCAAGTTTAATTCCAAGTTTAATTCCAAGTTTAATTCCAAGTTTAATTCCAAGTTTAATTCCAAGTTTAATTCCAAGTTTAATTCCAAGTTTAATTCCAAGTTTAATTCCAAGTTTAATTCCAAGTTTAATTCCAAGTTTAATTCCAAGTTTAATTCCAAGTTTAATTCCAAGTTTAATTCCAAGTTTAATTCCAAGTTTAATTCCAAGTTTAATTCCAAGTTTAATTCCAAGTTTAATTCCAAGTTTAATTCCAAGTTTAATTCCAAGTTTAATTCCAAGTTTAATTCCAAGTTTAATTCCAAGTTTAATTCCAAGTTTAATTCCAAGTTTAATTCCAAGTTTAATTCCAAGTTTAATTCCAAGTTTAATTCCAAGTTTAATTCCAAGTTTAATTCCAAGTTTAATTCCAAGTTTAATTCCAAGTTTAATTCCAAGTTTAATTCCAAGTTTAATTCCAAGTTTAATTCCAAGTTTAATTCCAAGTTTAATTCCAAGTTTAATTCCAAGTTTAATTCCAAGTTTAATTCCAAGTTTAATTCCAAGTTTAATTCCAAGTTTAATTCCAAGTTTAATTCCAAGTTTAATTCCAAGTTTAATTCCAAGTTTAATTCCAAGTTTAATTCCAAGTTTAATTCCAAGTTTAATTCCAAGTTTAATTCCAAGTTTAATTCCAAGTTTAATTCCAAGTTTAATTCCAAGTTTAATTCCAAGTTTAATTCCAAGTTTAATTCCAAGTTTAATTCCAAGTTTAATTCCAAGTTTAATTCCAAGTTTAATTCCAAGTTTAATTCCAAGTTTAATTCCAAGTTTAATTCCAAGTTTAATTCCAAGTTTAATTCCAAGTTTAATTCCAAGTTTAATTCCAAGTTTAATTCCAAGTTTAATTCCAAGTTTAATTCCAAGTTTAATTCCAAGTTTAATTCCAAGTTTAATTCCAAGTTTAATTCCAAGTTTAATTCCAAGTTTAATTCCAAGTTTAATTCCAAGTTTAATTCCAAGTTTAATTCCAAGTTTAATTCCAAGTTTAATTCCAAGTTTAATTCCAAGTTTAATTCCAAGTTTAATTCCAAGTTTAATTCCAAGTTTAATTCCAAGTTTAATTCCAAGTTTAATTCCAAGTTTAATTCCAAGTTTAATTCCAAGTTTAATTCCAAGTTTAATTCCAAGTTTAATTCCAAGTTTAATTCCAAGTTTAATTCCAAGTTTAATTCCAAGTTTAATTCCAAGTTTAATTCCAAGTTTAATTCCAAGTTTAATTCCAAGTTTAATTCCAAGTTTAATTCCAAGTTTAATTCCAAGTTTAATTCCAAGTTTAATTCCAAGTTTAATTCCAAGTTTAATTCCAAGTTTAATTCCAAGTTTAATTCCAAGTTTAATTCCAAGTTTAATTCCAAGTTTAATTCCAAGTTTAATTCCAAGTTTAATTCCAAGTTTAATTCCAAGTTTAATTCCAAGTTTAATTCCAAGTTTAATTCCAAGTTTAATTCCAAGTTTAATTCCAAGTTTAATTCCAAGTTTAATTCCAAGTTTAATTCCAAGTTTAATTCCAAGTTTAATTCCAAGTTTAATTCCAAGTTTAATTCCAAGTTTAATTCCAAGTTTAATTCCAAGTTTAATTCCAAGTTTAATTCCAAGTTTAATTCCAAGTTTAATTCCAAGTTTAATTCCAAGTTTAATTCCAAGTTTAATTCCAAGTTTAATTCCAAGTTTAATTCCAAGTTTAATTCCAAGTTTAATTCCAAGTTTAATTCCAAGTTTAATTCCAAGTTTAATTCCAAGTTTAATTCCAAGTTTAATTCCAAGTTTAATTCCAAGTTTAATTCCAAGTTTAATTCCAAGTTTAATTCCAAGTTTAATTCCAAGTTTAATTCCAAGTTTAATTCCAAGTTTAATTCCAAGTTTAATTCCAAGTTTAATTCCAAGTTTAATTCCAAGTTTAATTCCAAGTTTAATTCCAAGTTTAATTCCAAGTTTAATTCCAAGTTTAATTCCAAGTTTAATTCCAAGTTTAATTCCAAGTTTAATTCCAAGTTTAATTCCAAGTTTAATTCCAAGTTTAATTCCAAGTTTAATTCCAAGTTTAATTCCAAGTTTAATTCCAAGTTTAATTCCAAGTTTAATTCCAAGTTTAATTCCAAGTTTAATTCCAAGTTTAATTCCAAGTTTAATTCCAAGTTTAATTCCAAGTTTAATTCCAAGTTTAATTCCAAGTTTAATTCCAAGTTTAATTCCAAGTTTAATTCCAAGTTTAATTCCAAGTTTAATTCCAAGTTTAATTCCAAGTTTAATTCCAAGTTTAATTCCAAGTTTAATTCCAAGTTTAATTCCAAGTTTAATTCCAAGTTTAATTCCAAGTTTAATTCCAAGTTTAATTCCAAGTTTAATTCCAAGTTTAATTCCAAGTTTAATTCCAAGTTTAATTCCAAGTTTAATTCCAAGTTTAATTCCAAGTTTAATTCCAAGTTTAATTCCAAGTTTAATTCCAAGTTTAATTCCAAGTTTAATTCCAAGTTTAATTCCAAGTTTAATTCCAAGTTTAATTCCAAGTTTAATTCCAAGTTTAATTCCAAGTTTAATTCCAAGTTTAATTCCAAGTTTAATTCCAAGTTTAATTCCAAGTTTAATTCCAAGTTTAATTCCAAGTTTAATTCCAAGTTTAATTCCAAGTTTAATTCCAAGTTTAATTCCAAGTTTAATTCCAAGTTTAATTCCAAGTTTAATTCCAAGTTTAATTCCAAGTTTAATTCCAAGTTTAATTCCAAGTTTAATTCCAAGTTTAATTCCAAGTTTAATTCCAAGTTTAATTCCAAGTTTAATTCCAAGTTTAATTCCAAGTTTAATTCCAAGTTTAATTCCAAGTTTAATTCCAAGTTTAATTCCAAGTTTAATTCCAAGTTTAATTCCAAGTTTAATTCCAAGTTTAATTCCAAGTTTAATTCCAAGTTTAATTCCAAGTTTAATTCCAAGTTTAATTCCAAGTTTAATTCCAAGTTTAATTCCAAGTTTAATTCCAAGTTTAATTCCAAGTTTAATTCCAAGTTTAATTCCAAGTTTAATTCCAAGTTTAATTCCAAGTTTAATTCCAAGTTTAATTCCAAGTTTAATTCCAAGTTTAATTCCAAGTTTAATTCCAAGTTTAATTCCAAGTTTAATTCCAAGTTTAATTCCAAGTTTAATTCCAAGTTTAATTCCAAGTTTAATTCCAAGTTTAATTCCAAGTTTAATTCCAAGTTTAATTCCAAGTTTAATTCCAAGTTTAATTCCAAGTTTAATTCCAAGTTTAATTCCAAGTTTAATTCCAAGTTTAATTCCAAGTTTAATTCCAAGTTTAATTCCAAGTTTAATTCCAAGTTTAATTCCAAGTTTAATTCCAAGTTTAATTCCAAGTTTAATTCCAAGTTTAATTCCAAGTTTAATTCCAAGTTTAATTCCAAGTTTAATTCCAAGTTTAATTCCAAGTTTAATTCCAAGTTTAATTCCAAGTTTAATTCCAAGTTTAATTCCAAGTTTAATTCCAAGTTTAATTCCAAGTTTAATTCCAAGTTTAATTCCAAGTTTAATTCCAAGTTTAATTCCAAGTTTAATTCCAAGTTTAATTCCAAGTTTAATTCCAAGTTTAATTCCAAGTTTAATTCCAAGTTTAATTCCAAGTTTAATTCCAAGTTTAATTCCAAGTTTAATTCCAAGTTTAATTCCAAGTTTAATTCCAAGTTTAATTCCAAGTTTAATTCCAAGTTTAATTCCAAGTTTAATTCCAAGTTTAATTCCAAGTTTAATTCCAAGTTTAATTCCAAGTTTAATTCCAAGTTTAATTCCAAGTTTAATTCCAAGTTTAATTCCAAGTTTAATTCCAAGTTTAATTCCAAGTTTAATTCCAAGTTTAATTCCAAGTTTAATTCCAAGTTTAATTCCAAGTTTAATTCCAAGTTTAATTCCAAGTTTAATTCCAAGTTTAATTCCAAGTTTAATTCCAAGTTTAATTCCAAGTTTAATTCCAAGTTTAATTCCAAGTTTAATTCCAAGTTTAATTCCAAGTTTAATTCCAAGTTTAATTCCAAGTTTAATTCCAAGTTTAATTCCAAGTTTAATTCCAAGTTTAATTCCAAGTTTAATTCCAAGTTTAATTCCAAGTTTAATTCCAAGTTTAATTCCAAGTTTAATTCCAAGTTTAATTCCAAGTTTAATTCCAAGTTTAATTCCAAGTTTAATTCCAAGTTTAATTCCAAGTTTAATTCCAAGTTTAATTCCAAGTTTAATTCCAAGTTTAATTCCAAGTTTAATTCCAAGTTTAATTCCAAGTTTAATTCCAAGTTTAATTCCAAGTTTAATTCCAATTTAATTCCAAGTTTAATTCCAAGTTTAATTCCAAGTTTAATTCCAAGTTTAATTCCAAGTTTAATTCCAAGTTTAATTCCAAGTTTAATTCCAAGTTTAATTCCAAGTTTAATTCCAAGTTTAATTCCAAGTTTAATTCCAAGTTTAATTCCAAGTTTAATTCCAAGTTTAATTCCAAGTTTAATTCCAAGTTTAATTCCAAGTTTAATTCCAAGTTTAATTCCAAGTTTAATTCCAAGTTTAATTCCAAGTTTAATTCCAAGTTTAATTCCAAGTTTAATTCCAAGTTTAATTCCAAGTTTAATTCCAAGTTTAATTCCAAGTTTAATTCCAAGTTTAATTCCAAGTTTAATTCCAAGTTTAATTCCAAGTTTAATTCCAAGTTTAATTCCAAGTTTAATTCCAAGTTTAATTCCAAGTTTAATTCCAAGTTTAATTCCAAGTTTAATTCCAAGTTTAATTCCAAGTTTAATTCCAAGTTTAATTCCAAGTTTAATTCCAAGTTTAATTCCAAGTTTAATTCCAAGTTTAATTCCAAGTTTAATTCCAAGTTTAATTCCAAGTTTAATTCCAAGTTTAATTCCAAGTTTAATTCCAAGTTTAATTCCAAGTTTAATTCCAAGTTTAATTCCAAGTTTAATTCCAAGTTTAATTCCAAGTTTAATTCCAAGTTTAATTCCAAGTTTAATTCCAAGTTTAATTCCAAGTTTAATTCCAAGTTTAATTCCAAGTTTAATTCCAAGTTTAATTCCAAGTTTAATTCCAAGTTTAATTCCAAGTTTAATTCCAAGTTTAATTCCAAGTTTAATTCCAAGTTTAATTCCAAGTTTAATTCCAAGTTTAATTCCAAGTTTAATTCCAAGTTTAATTCCAAGTTTAATTCCAAGTTTAATTCCAAGTTTAATTCCAAGTTTAATTCCAAGTTTAATTCCAAGTTTAATTCCAAGTTTAATTCCAAGTTTAATTCCAAGTTTAATTCCAAGTTTAATTCCAAGTTTAATTCCAAGTTTAATTCCAAGTTTAATTCCAAGTTTAATTCCAAGTTTAATTCCAAGTTTAATTCCAAGTTTAATTCCAAGTTTAATTCCAAGTTTAATTCCAAGTTTAATTCCAAGTTTAATTCCAAGTTTAATTCCAAGTTTAATTCCAAGTTTAATTCCAAGTTTAATTCCAAGTTTAATTCCAAGTTTAATTCCAAGTTTAATTCCAAGTTTAATTCCAAGTTTAATTCCAAGTTTAATTCCAAGTTTAATTCCAAGTTTAATTCCAAGTTTAATTCCAAGTTTAATTCCAAGTTTAATTCCAAGTTTAATTCCAAGTTTAATTCCAAGTTTAATTCCAAGTTTAATTCCAAGTTTAATTCCAAGTTTAATTCCAAGTTTAATTCCAAGTTTAATTCCAAGTTTAATTCCAAGTTTAATTCCAAGTTTAATTCCAAGTTTAATTCCAAGTTTAATTCCAAGTTTAATTCCAAGTTTAATTCCAAGTTTAATTCCAAGTTTAATTCCAAGTTTAATTCCAAGTTTAATTCCAAGTTTAATTCCAAGTTTAATTCCAAGTTTAATTCCAAGTTTAATTCCAAGTTTAATTCCAAGTTTAATTCCAAGTTTAATTCCAAGTTTAATTCCAAGTTTAATTCCAAGTTTAATTCCAAGTTTAATTCCAAGTTTAATTCCAAGTTTAATTCCAAGTTTAATTCCAAGTTTAATTCCAAGTTTAATTCCAAGTTTAATTCCAAGTTTAATTCCAAGTTTAATTCCAAGTTTAATTCCAAGTTTAATTCCAAGTTTAATTCCAAGTTTAATTCCAAGTTTAATTCCAAGTTTAATTCCAAGTTTAATTCCAAGTTTAATTCCAAGTTTAATTCCAAGTTTAATTCCAAGTTTAATTCCAAGTTTAATTCCAAGTTTAATTCCAAGTTTAATTCCAAGTTTAATTCCAAGTTTAATTCCAAGTTTAATTCCAAGTTTAATTCCAAGTTTAATTCCAAGTTTAATTCCAAGTTTAATTCCAAGTTTAATTCCAAGTTTAATTCCAAGTTTAATTCCAAGTTTAATTCCAAGTTTAATTCCAAGTTTAATTCCAAGTTTAATTCCAAGTTTAATTCCAAGTTTAATTCCAAGTTTAATTCCAAGTTTAATTCCAAGTTTAATTCCAAGTTTAATTCCAAGTTTAATTCCAAGTTTAATTCCAAGTTTAATTCCAAGTTTAATTCCAAGTTTAATTCCAAGTTTAATTCCAAGTTTAATTCCAAGTTTAATTCCAAGTTTAATTCCAAGTTTAATTCCAAGTTTAATTCCAAGTTTAATTCCAAGTTTAATTCCAAGTTTAATTCCAAGTTTAATTCCAAGTTTAATTCCAAGTTTAATTCCAAGTTTAATTCCAAGTTTAATTCCAAGTTTAATTCCAAGTTTAATTCCAAGTTTAATTCCAAGTTTAATTCCAAGTTTAATTCCAAGTTTAATTCCAAGTTTAATTCCAAGTTTAATTCCAAGTTTAATTCCAAGTTTAATTCCAAGTTTAATTCCAAGTTTAATTCCAAGTTTAATTCCAAGTTTAATTCCAAGTTTAATTCCAAGTTTAATTCCAAGTTTAATTCCAAGTTTAATTCCAAGTTTAATTCCAAGTTTAATTCCAAGTTTAATTCCAAGTTTAATTCCAAGTTTAATTCCAAGTTTAATTCCAAGTTTAATTCCAAGTTTAATTCCAAGTTTAATTCCAAGTTTAATTCCAAGTTTAATTCCAAGTTTAATTCCAAGTTTAATTCCAAGTTTAATTCCAAGTTTAATTCCAAGTTTAATTCCAAGTTTAATTCCAAGTTTAATTCCAAGTTTAATTCCAAGTTTAATTCCAAGTTTAATTCCAAGTTTAATTCCAAGTTTAATTCCAAGTTTAATTCCAAGTTTAATTCCAAGTTTAATTCCAAGTTTAATTCCAAGTTTAATTCCAAGTTTAATTCCAAGTTTAATTCCAAGTTTAATTCCAAGTTTAATTCCAAGTTTAATTCCAAGTTTAATTCCAAGTTTAATTCCAAGTTTAATTCCAAGTTTAATTCCAAGTTTAATTCCAAGTTTAATTCCAAGTTTAATTCCAAGTTTAATTCCAAGTTTAATTCCAAGTTTAATTCCAAGTTTAATTCCAAGTTTAATTCCAAGTTTAATTCCAAGTTTAATTCCAAGTTTAATTCCAAGTTTAATTCCAAGTTTAATTCCAAGTTTAATTCCAAGTTTAATTCCAAGTTTAATTCCAAGTTTAATTCCAAGTTTAATTCCAAGTTTAATTCCAAGTTTAATTCCAAGTTTAATTCCAAGTTTAATTCCAAGTTTAATTCCAAGTTTAATTCCAAGTTTAATTCCAAGTTTAATTCCAAGTTTAATTCCAAGTTTAATTCCAAGTTTAATTCCAAGTTTAATTCCAAGTTTAATTCCAAGTTTAATTCCAAGTTTAATTCCAAGTTTAATTCCAAGTTTAATTCCAAGTTTAATTCCAAGTTTAATTCCAAGTTTAATTCCAAGTTTAATTCCAAGTTTAATTCCAAGTTTAATTCCAAGTTTAATTCCAAGTTTAATTCCAAGTTTAATTCCAAGTTTAATTCCAAGTTTAATTCCAAGTTTAATTCCAAGTTTAATTCCAAGTTTAATTCCAAGTTTAATTCCAAGTTTAATTCCAAGTTTAATTCCAAGTTTAATTCCAAGTTTAATTCCAAGTTTAATTCCAAGTTTAATTCCAAGTTTAATTCCAAGTTTAATTCCAAGTTTAATTCCAAGTTTAATTCCAAGTTTAATTCCAAGTTTAATTCCAAGTTTAATTCCAAGTTTAATTCCAAGTTTAATTCCAAGTTTAATTCCAAGTTTAATTCCAAGTTTAATTCCAAGTTTAATTCCAAGTTTAATTCCAAGTTTAATTCCAAGTTTAATTCCAAGTTTAATTCCAAGTTTAATTCCAAGTTTAATTCCAAGTTTAATTCCAAGTTTAATTCCAAGTTTAATTCCAAGTTTAATTCCAAGTTTAATTCCAAGTTTAATTCCAAGTTTAATTCCAAGTTTAATTCCAAGTTTAATTCCAAGTTTAATTCCAAGTTTAATTCCAAGTTTAATTCCAAGTTTAATTCCAAGTTTAATTCCAAGTTTAATTCCAAGTTTAATTCCAAGTTTAATTCCAAGTTTAATTCCAAGTTTAATTCCAAGTTTAATTCCAAGTTTAATTCCAAGTTTAATTCCAAGTTTAATTCCAAGTTTAATTCCAAGTTTAATTCCAAGTTTAATTCCAAGTTTAATTCCAAGTTTAATTCCAAGTTTAATTCCAAGTTTAATTCCAAGTTTAATTCCAAGTTTAATTCCAAGTTTAATTCCAAGTTTAATTCCAAGTTTAATTCCAAGTTTAATTCCAAGTTTAATTCCAAGTTTAATTCCAAGTTTAATTCCAAGTTTAATTCCAAGTTTAATTCCAAGTTTAATTCCAAGTTTAATTCCAAGTTTAATTCCAAGTTTAATTCCAAGTTTAATTCCAAGTTTAATTCCAAGTTTAATTCCAAGTTTAATTCCAAGTTTAATTCCAAGTTTAATTCCAAGTTTAATTCCAAGTTTAATTCCAAGTTTAATTCCAAGTTTAATTCCAAGTTTAATTCCAAGTTTAATTCCAAGTTTAATTCCAAGTTTAATTCCAAGTTTAATTCCAAGTTTAATTCCAAGTTTAATTCCAAGTTTAATTCCAAGTTTAATTCCAAGTTTAATTCCAAGTTTAATTCCAAGTTTAATTCCAAGTTTAATTCCAAGTTTAATTCCAAGTTTAATTCCAAGTTTAATTCCAAGTTTAATTCCAAGTTTAATTCCAAGTTTAATTCCAAGTTTAATTCCAAGTTTAATTCCAAGTTTAATTCCAAGTTTAATTCCAAGTTTAATTCCAAGTTTAATTCCAAGTTTAATTCCAAGTTTAATTCCAAGTTTAATTCCAAGTTTAATTCCAAGTTTAATTCCAAGTTTAATTCCAAGTTTAATTCCAAGTTTAATTCCAAGTTTAATTCCAAGTTTAATTCCAAGTTTAATTCCAAGTTTAATTCCAAGTTTAATTCCAAGTTTAATTCCAAGTTTAATTCCAAGTTTAATTCCAAGTTTAATTCCAAGTTTAATTCCAAGTTTAATTCCAAGTTTAATTCCAAGTTTAATTCCAAGTTTAATTCCAAGTTTAATTCCAAGTTTAATTCCAAGTTTAATTCCAAGTTTAATTCCAAGTTTAATTCCAAGTTTAATTCCAAGTTTAATTCCAAGTTTAATTCCAAGTTTAATTCCAAGTTTAATTCCAAGTTTAATTCCAAGTTTAATTCCAAGTTTAATTCCAAGTTTAATTCCAAGTTTAATTCCAAGTTTAATTCCAAGTTTAATTCCAAGTTTAATTCCAAGTTTAATTCCAAGTTTAATTCCAAGTTTAATTCCAAGTTTAATTCCAAGTTTAATTCCAAGTTTAATTCCAAGTTTAATTCCAAGTTTAATTCCAAGTTTAATTCCAAGTTTAATTCCAAGTTTAATTCCAAGTTTAATTCCAAGTTTAATTCCAAGTTTAATTCCAAGTTTAATTCCAAGTTTAATTCCAAGTTTAATTCCAAGTTTAATTCCAAGTTTAATTCCAAGTTTAATTCCAAGTTTAATTCCAAGTTTAATTCCAAGTTTAATTCCAAGTTTAATTCCAAGTTTAATTCCAAGTTTAATTCCAAGTTTAATTCCAAGTTTAATTCCAAGTTTAATTCCAAGTTTAATTCCAAGTTTAATTCCAAGTTTAATTCCAAGTTTAATTCCAAGTTTAATTCCAAGTTTAATTCCAAGTTTAATTCCAAGTTTAATTCCAAGTTTAATTCCAAGTTTAATTCCAAGTTTAATTCCAAGTTTAATTCCAAGTTTAATTCCAAGTTTAATTCCAAGTTTAATTCCAAGTTTAATTCCAAGTTTAATTCCAAGTTTAATTCCAAGTTTAATTCCAAGTTTAATTCCAAGTTTAATTCCAAGTTTAATTCCAAGTTTAATTCCAAGTTTAATTCCAAGTTTAATTCCAAGTTTAATTCCAAGTTTAATTCCAAGTTTAATTCCAAGTTTAATTCCAAGTTTAATTCCAAGTTTAATTCCAAGTTTAATTCCAAGTTTAATTCCAAGTTTAATTCCAAGTTTAATTCCAAGTTTAATTCCAAGTTTAATTCCAAGTTTAATTCCAAGTTTAATTCCAAGTTTAATTCCAAGTTTAATTCCAAGTTTAATTCCAAGTTTAATTCCAAGTTTAATTCCAAGTTTAATTCCAAGTTTAATTCCAAGTTTAATTCCAAGTTTAATTCCAAGTTTAATTCCAAGTTTAATTCCAAGTTTAATTCCAAGTTTAATTCCAAGTTTAATTCCAAGTTTAATTCCAAGTTTAATTCCAAGTTTAATTCCAAGTTTAATTCCAAGTTTAATTCCAAGTTTAATTCCAAGTTTAATTCCAAGTTTAATTCCAAGTTTAATTCCAAGTTTAATTCCAAGTTTAATTCCAAGTTTAATTCCAAGTTTAATTCCAAGTTTAATTCCAAGTTTAATTCCAAGTTTAATTCCAAGTTTAATTCCAAGTTTAATTCCAAGTTTAATTCCAAGTTTAATTCCAAGTTTAATTCCAAGTTTAATTCCAAGTTTAATTCCAAGTTTAATTCCAAGTTTAATTCCAAGTTTAATTCCAAGTTTAATTCCAAGTTTAATTCCAAGTTTAATTCCAAGTTTAATTCCAAGTTTAATTCCAAGTTTAATTCCAAGTTTAATTCCAAGTTTAATTCCAAGTTTAATTCCAAGTTTAATTCCAAGTTTAATTCCAAGTTTAATTCCAAGTTTAATTCCAAGTTTAATTCCAAGTTTAATTCCAAGTTTAATTCCAAGTTTAATTCCAAGTTTAATTCCAAGTTTAATTCCAAGTTTAATTCCAAGTTTAATTCCAAGTTTAATTCCAAGTTTAATTCCAAGTTTAATTCCAAGTTTAATTCCAAGTTTAATTCCAAGTTTAATTCCAAGTTTAATTCCAAGTTTAATTCCAAGTTTAATTCCAAGTTTAATTCCAAGTTTAATTCCAAGTTTAATTCCAAGTTTAATTCCAAGTTTAATTCCAAGTTTAATTCCAAGTTTAATTCCAAGTTTAATTCCAAGTTTAATTCCAAGTTTAATTCCAAGTTTAATTCCAAGTTTAATTCCAAGTTTAATTCCAAGTTTAATTCCAAGTTTAATTCCAAGTTTAATTCCAAGTTTAATTCCAAGTTTAATTCCAAGTTTAATTCCAAGTTTAATTCCAAGTTTAATTCCAAGTTTAATTCCAAGTTTAATTCCAAGTTTAATTCCAAGTTTAATTCCAAGTTTAATTCCAAGTTTAATTCCAAGTTTAATTCCAAGTTTAATTCCAAGTTTAATTCCAAGTTTAATTCCAAGTTTAATTCCAAGTTTAATTCCAAGTTTAATTCCAAGTTTAATTCCAAGTTTAATTCCAAGTTTAATTCCAAGTTTAATTCCAAGTTTAATTCCAAGTTTAATTCCAAGTTTAATTCCAAGTTTAATTCCAAGTTTAATTCCAAGTTTAATTCCAAGTTTAATTCCAAGTTTAATTCCAAGTTTAATTCCAAGTTTAATTCCAAGTTTAATTCCAAGTTTAATTCCAAGTTTAATTCCAAGTTTAATTCCAAGTTTAATTCCAAGTTTAATTCCAAGTTTAATTCCAAGTTTAATTCCAAGTTTAATTCCAAGTTTAATTCCAAGTTTAATTCCAAGTTTAATTCCAAGTTTAATTCCAAGTTTAATTCCAAGTTTAATTCCAAGTTTAATTCCAAGTTTAATTCCAAGTTTAATTCCAAGTTTAATTCCAAGTTTAATTCCAAGTTTAATTCCAAGTTTAATTCCAAGTTTAATTCCAAGTTTAATTCCAAGTTTAATTCCAAGTTTAATTCCAAGTTTAATTCCAAGTTTAATTCCAAGTTTAATTCCAAGTTTAATTCCAAGTTTAATTCCAAGTTTAATTCCAAGTTTAATTCCAAGTTTAATTCCAAGTTTAATTCCAAGTTTAATTCCAAGTTTAATTCCAAGTTTAATTCCAAGTTTAATTCCAAGTTTAATTCCAAGTTTAATTCCAAGTTTAATTCCAAGTTTAATTCCAAGTTTAATTCCAAGTTTAATTCCAAGTTTAATTCCAAGTTTAATTCCAAGTTTAATTCCAAGTTTAATTCCAAGTTTAATTCCAAGTTTAATTCCAAGTTTAATTCCAAGTTTAATTCCAAGTTTAATTCCAAGTTTAATTCCAAGTTTAATTCCAAGTTTAATTCCAAGTTTAATTCCAAGTTTAATTCCAAGTTTAATTCCAAGTTTAATTCCAAGTTTAATTCCAAGTTTAATTCCAAGTTTAATTCCAAGTTTAATTCCAAGTTTAATTCCAAGTTTAATTCCAAGTTTAATTCCAAGTTTAATTCCAAGTTTAATTCCAAGTTTAATTCCAAGTTTAATTCCAAGTTTAATTCCAAGTTTAATTCCAAGTTTAATTCCAAGTTTAATTCCAAGTTTAATTCCAAGTTTAATTCCAAGTTTAATTCCAAGTTTAATTCCAAGTTTAATTCCAAGTTTAATTCCAAGTTTAATTCCAAGTTTAATTCCAAGTTTAATTCCAAGTTTAATTCCAAGTTTAATTCCAAGTTTAATTCCAAGTTTAATTCCAAGTTTAATTCCAAGTTTAATTCCAAGTTTAATTCCAAGTTTAATTCCAAGTTTAATTCCAAGTTTAATTCCAAGTTTAATTCCAAGTTTAATTCCAAGTTTAATTCCAAGTTTAATTCCAAGTTTAATTCCAAGTTTAATTCCAAGTTTAATTCCAAGTTTAATTCCAAGTTTAATTCCAAGTTTAATTCCAAGTTTAATTCCAAGTTTAATTCCAAGTTTAATTCCAAGTTTAATTCCAAGTTTAATTCCAAGTTTAATTCCAAGTTTAATTCCAAGTTTAATTCCAAGTTTAATTCCAAGTTTAATTCCAAGTTTAATTCCAAGTTTAATTCCAAGTTTAATTCCAAGTTTAATTCCAAGTTTAATTCCAAGTTTAATTCCAAGTTTAATTCCAAGTTTAATTCCAAGTTTAATTCCAAGTTTAATTCCAAGTTTAATTCCAAGTTTAATTCCAAGTTTAATTCCAAGTTTAATTCCAAGTTTAATTCCAAGTTTAATTCCAAGTTTAATTCCAAGTTTAATTCCAAGTTTAATTCCAAGTTTAATTCCAAGTTTAATTCCAAGTTTAATTCCAAGTTTAATTCCAAGTTTAATTCCAAGTTTAATTCCAAGTTTAATTCCAAGTTTAATTCCAAGTTTAATTCCAAGTTTAATTCCAAGTTTAATTCCAAGTTTAATTCCAAGTTTAATTCCAAGTTTAATTCCAAGTTTAATTCCAAGTTTAATTCCAAGTTTAATTCCAAGTTTAATTCCAAGTTTAATTCCAAGTTTAATTCCAAGTTTAATTCCAAGTTTAATTCCAAGTTTAATTCCAAGTTTAATTCCAAGTTTAATTCCAAGTTTAATTCCAAGTTTAATTCCAAGTTTAATTCCAAGTTTAATTCCAAGTTTAATTCCAAGTTTAATTCCAAGTTTAATTCCAAGTTTAATTCCAAGTTTAATTCCAAGTTTAATTCCAAGTTTAATTCCAAGTTTAATTCCAAGTTTAATTCCAAGTTTAATTCCAAGTTTAATTCCAAGTTTAATTCCAAGTTTAATTCCAAGTTTAATTCCAAGTTTAATTCCAAGTTTAATTCCAAGTTTAATTCCAAGTTTAATTCCAAGTTTAATTCCAAGTTTAATTCCAAGTTTAATTCCAAGTTTAATTCCAAGTTTAATTCCAAGTTTAATTCCAAGTTTAATTCCAAGTTTAATTCCAAGTTTAATTCCAAGTTTAATTCCAAGTTTAATTCCAAGTTTAATTCCAAGTTTAATTCCAAGTTTAATTCCAAGTTTAATTCCAAGTTTAATTCCAAGTTTAATTCCAAGTTTAATTCCAAGTTTAATTCCAAGTTTAATTCCAAGTTTAATTCCAAGTTTAATTCCAAGTTTAATTCCAAGTTTAATTCCAAGTTTAATTCCAAGTTTAATTCCAAGTTTAATTCCAAGTTTAATTCCAAGTTTAATTCCAAGTTTAATTCCAAGTTTAATTCCAAGTTTAATTCCAAGTTTAATTCCAAGTTTAATTCCAAGTTTAATTCCAAGTTTAATTCCAAGTTTAATTCCAAGTTTAATTCCAAGTTTAATTCCAAGTTTAATTCCAAGTTTAATTCCAAGTTTAATTCCAAGTTTAATTCCAAGTTTAATTCCAAGTTTAATTCCAAGTTTAATTCCAAGTTTAATTCCAAGTTTAATTCCAAGTTTAATTCCAAGTTTAATTCCAAGTTTAATTCCAAGTTTAATTCCAAGTTTAATTCCAAGTTTAATTCCAAGTTTAATTCCAAGTTTAATTCCAAGTTTAATTCCAAGTTTAATTCCAAGTTTAATTCCAAGTTTAATTCCAAGTTTAATTCCAAGTTTAATTCCAAGTTTAATTCCAAGTTTAATTCCAAGTTTAATTCCAAGTTTAATTCCAAGTTTAATTCCAAGTTTAATTCCAAGTTTAATTCCAAGTTTAATTCCAAGTTTAATTCCAAGTTTAATTCCAAGTTTAATTCCAAGTTTAATTCCAAGTTTAATTCCAAGTTTAATTCCAAGTTTAATTCCAAGTTTAATTCCAAGTTTAATTCCAAGTTTAATTCCAAGTTTAATTCCAAGTTTAATTCCAAGTTTAATTCCAAGTTTAATTCCAAGTTTAATTCCAAGTTTAATTCCAAGTTTAATTCCAAGTTTAATTCCAAGTTTAATTCCAAGTTTAATTCCAAGTTTAATTCCAAGTTTAATTCCAAGTTTAATTCCAAGTTTAATTCCAAGTTTAATTCCAAGTTTAATTCCAAGTTTAATTCCAAGTTTAATTCCAAGTTTAATTCCAAGTTTAATTCCAAGTTTAATTCCAAGTTTAATTCCAAGTTTAATTCCAAGTTTAATTCCAAGTTTAATTCCAAGTTTAATTCCAAGTTTAATTCCAAGTTTAATTCCAAGTTTAATTCCAAGTTTAATTCCAAGTTTAATTCCAAGTTTAATTCCAAGTTTAATTCCAAGTTTAATTCCAAGTTTAATTCCAAGTTTAATTCCAAGTTTAATTCCAAGTTTAATTCCAAGTTTAATTCCAAGTTTAATTCCAAGTTTAATTCCAAGTTTAATTCCAAGTTTAATTCCAAGTTTAATTCCAAGTTTAATTCCAAGTTTAATTCCAAGTTTAATTCCAAGTTTAATTCCAAGTTTAATTCCAAGTTTAATTCCAAGTTTAATTCCAAGTTTAATTCCAAGTTTAATTCCAAGTTTAATTCCAAGTTTAATTCCAAGTTTAATTCCAAGTTTAATTCCAAGTTTAATTCCAAGTTTAATTCCAAGTTTAATTCCAAGTTTAATTCCAAGTTTAATTCCAAGTTTAATTCCAAGTTTAATTCCAAGTTTAATTCCAAGTTTAATTCCAAGTTTAATTCCAAGTTTAATTCCAAGTTTAATTCCAAGTTTAATTCCAAGTTTAATTCCAAGTTTAATTCCAAGTTTAATTCCAAGTTTAATTCCAAGTTTAATTCCAAGTTTAATTCCAAGTTTAATTCCAAGTTTAATTCCAAGTTTAATTCCAAGTTTAATTCCAAGTTTAATTCCAAGTTTAATTCCAAGTTTAATTCCAAGTTTAATTCCAAGTTTAATTCCAAGTTTAATTCCAAGTTTAATTCCAAGTTTAATTCCAAGTTTAATTCCAAGTTTAATTCCAAGTTTAATTCCAAGTTTAATTCCAAGTTTAATTCCAAGTTTAATTCCAAGTTTAATTCCAAGTTTAATTCCAAGTTTAATTCCAAGTTTAATTCCAAGTTTAATTCCAAGTTTAATTCCAAGTTTAATTCCAAGTTTAATTCCAAGTTTAATTCCAAGTTTAATTCCAAGTTTAATTCCAAGTTTAATTCCAAGTTTAATTCCAAGTTTAATTCCAAGTTTAATTCCAAGTTTAATTCCAAGTTTAATTCCAAGTTTAATTCCAAGTTTAATTCCAAGTTTAATTCCAAGTTTAATTCCAAGTTTAATTCCAAGTTTAATTCCAAGTTTAATTCCAAGTTTAATTCCAAGTTTAATTCCAAGTTTAATTCCAAGTTTAATTCCAAGTTTAATTCCAAGTTTAATTCCAAGTTTAATTCCAAGTTTAATTCCAAGTTTAATTCCAAGTTTAATTCCAAGTTTAATTCCAAGTTTAATTCCAAGTTTAATTCCAAGTTTAATTCCAAGTTTAATTCCAAGTTTAATTCCAAGTTTAATTCCAAGTTTAATTCCAAGTTTAATTCCAAGTTTAATTCCAAGTTTAATTCCAAGTTTAATTCCAAGTTTAATTCCAAGTTTAATTCCAAGTTTAATTCCAAGTTTAATTCCAAGTTTAATTCCAAGTTTAATTCCAAGTTTAATTCCAAGTTTAATTCCAAGTTTAATTCCAAGTTTAATTCCAAGTTTAATTCCAAGTTTAATTCCAAGTTTAATTCCAAGTTTAATTCCAAGTTTAATTCCAAGTTTAATTCCAAGTTTAATTCCAAGTTTAATTCCAAGTTTAATTCCAAGTTTAATTCCAAGTTTAATTCCAAGTTTAATTCCAAGTTTAATTCCAAGTTTAATTCCAAGTTTAATTCCAAGTTTAATTCCAAGTTTAATTCCAAGTTTAATTCCAAGTTTAATTCCAAGTTTAATTCCAAGTTTAATTCCAAGTTTAATTCCAAGTTTAATTCCAAGTTTAATTCCAAGTTTAATTCCAAGTTTAATTCCAAGTTTAATTCCAAGTTTAATTCCAAGTTTAATTCCAAGTTTAATTCCAAGTTTAATTCCAAGTTTAATTCCAAGTTTAATTCCAAGTTTAATTCCAAGTTTAATTCCAAGTTTAATTCCAAGTTTAATTCCAAGTTTAATTCCAAGTTTAATTCCAAGTTTAATTCCAAGTTTAATTCCAAGTTTAATTCCAAGTTTAATTCCAAGTTTAATTCCAAGTTTAATTCCAAGTTTAATTCCAAGTTTAATTCCAAGTTTAATTCCAAGTTTAATTCCAAGTTTAATTCCAAGTTTAATTCCAAGTTTAATTCCAAGTTTAATTCCAAGTTTAATTCCAAGTTTAATTCCAAGTTTAATTCCAAGTTTAATTCCAAGTTTAATTCCAAGTTTAATTCCAAGTTTAATTCCAAGTTTAATTCCAAGTTTAATTCCAAGTTTAATTCCAAGTTTAATTCCAAGTTTAATTCCAAGTTTAATTCCAAGTTTAATTCCAAGTTTAATTCCAAGTTTAATTCCAAGTTTAATTCCAAGTTTAATTCCAAGTTTAATTCCAAGTTTAATTCCAAGTTTAATTCCAAGTTTAATTCCAAGTTTAATTCCAAGTTTAATTCCAAGTTTAATTCCAAGTTTAATTCCAAGTTTAATTCCAAGTTTAATTCCAAGTTTAATTCCAAGTTTAATTCCAAGTTTAATTCCAAGTTTAATTCCAAGTTTAATTCCAAGTTTAATTCCAAGTTTAATTCCAAGTTTAATTCCAAGTTTAATTCCAAGTTTAATTCCAAGTTTAATTCCAAGTTTAATTCCAAGTTTAATTCCAAGTTTAATTCCAAGTTTAATTCCAAGTTTAATTCCAAGTTTAATTCCAAGTTTAATTCCAAGTTTAATTCCAAGTTTAATTCCAAGTTTAATTCCAAGTTTAATTCCAAGTTTAATTCCAAGTTTAATTCCAAGTTTAATTCCAAGTTTAATTCCAAGTTTAATTCCAAGTTTAATTCCAAGTTTAATTCCAAGTTTAATTCCAAGTTTAATTCCAAGTTTAATTCCAAGTTTAATTCCAAGTTTAATTCCAAGTTTAATTCCAAGTTTAATTCCAAGTTTATCAATTCCAAGTTTAATTCCAAGTTTAATTCCAAGTTTAATTCCAAGTTTAATTCCAAGTTTAATTCCAAGTTTAATTCCAAGTTTAATTCCAAGTTTAATTCCAAGTTTAATTCCAAGTTTAATTCCAAGTTTAATTCCAAGTTTAATTCCAAGTTTAATTCCAAGTTTAATTCCAAGTTTAATTCCAAGTTTAATTCCAAGTTTAATTCCAAGTTTAATTCCAAGTTTAATTCCAAGTTTAATTCCAAGTTTAATTCCAAGTTTAATTCCAAGTTTAATTCCAAGTTTAATTCCAAGTTTAATTCCAAGTTTAATTCCAAGTTTAATTCCAAGTTTAATTCCAAGTTTAATTCCAAGTTTAATTCCAAGTTTAATTCCAAGTTTAATTCCAAGTTTAATTCCAAGTTTAATTCCAAGTTTAATTCCAAGTTTAATTCCAAGTTTAATTCCAAGTTTAATTCCAAGTTTAATTCCAAGTTTAATTCCAAGTTTAATTCCAAGTTTAATTCCAAGTTTAATTCCAAGTTTAATTCCAAGTTTAATTCCAAGTTTAATTCCAAGTTTAATTCCAAGTTTAATTCCAAGTTTAATTCCAAGTTTAATTCCAAGTTTAATTCCAAGTTTAATTCCAAGTTTAATTCCAAGTTTAATTCCAAGTTTAATTCCAAGTTTAATTCCAAGTTTAATTCCAAGTTTAATTCCAAGTTTAATTCCAAGTTTAATTCCAAGTTTAATTCCAAGTTTAATTCCAAGTTTAATTCCAAGTTTAATTCCAAGTTTAATTCCAAGTTTAATTCCAAGTTTAATTCCAAGTTTAATTCCAAGTTTAATTCCAAGTTTAATTCCAAGTTTAATTCCAAGTTTAATTCCAAGTTTAATTCCAAGTTTAATTCCAAGTTTAATTCCAAGTTTAATTCCAAGTTTAATTCCAAGTTTAATTCCAAGTTTAATTCCAAGTTTAATTCCAAGTTTAATTCCAAGTTTAATTCCAAGTTTAATTCCAAGTTTAATTCCAAGTTTAATTCCAAGTTTAATTCCAAGTTTAATTCCAAGTTTAATTCCAAGTTTAATTCCAAGTTTAATTCCAAGTTTAATTCCAAGTTTAATTCCAAGTTTAATTCCAAGTTTAATTCCAAGTTTAATTCCAAGTTTAATTCCAAGTTTAATTCCAAGTTTAATTCCAAGTTTAATTCCAAGTTTAATTCCAAGTTTAATTCCAAGTTTAATTCCAAGTTTAATTCCAAGTTTAATTCCAAGTTTAATTCCAAGTTTAATTCCAAGTTTAATTCCAAGTTTAATTCCAAGTTTAATTCCAAGTTTAATTCCAAGTTTAATTCCAAGTTTAATTCCAAGTTTAATTCCAAGTTTAATTCCAAGTTTAATTCCAAGTTTAATTCCAAGTTTAATTCCAAGTTTAATTCCAAGTTTAATTCCAAGTTTAATTCCAAGTTTAATTCCAAGTTTAATTCCAAGTTTAATTCCAAGTTTAATTCCAAGTTTAATTCCAAGTTTAATTCCAAGTTTAATTCCAAGTTTAATTCCAAGTTTAATTCCAAGTTTAATTCCAAGTTTAATTCCAAGTTTAATTCCAAGTTTAATTCCAAGTTTAATTCCAAGTTTAATTCCAAGTTTAATTCCAAGTTTAATTCCAAGTTTAATTCCAAGTTTAATTCCAAGTTTAATTCCAAGTTTAATTCCAAGTTTAATTCCAAGTTTAATTCCAAGTTTAATTCCAAGTTTAATTCCAAGTTTAATTCCAAGTTTAATTCCAAGTTTAATTCCAAGTTTAATTCCAAGTTTAATTCCAAGTTTAATTCCAAGTTTAATTCCAAGTTTAATTCCAAGTTTAATTCCAAGTTTAATTCCAAGTTTAATTCCAAGTTTAATTCCAAGTTTAATTCCAAGTTTAATTCCAAGTTTAATTCCAAGTTTAATTCCAAGTTTAATTCCAAGTTTAATTCCAAGTTTAATTCCAAGTTTAATTCCAAGTTTAATTCCAAGTTTAATTCCAAGTTTAATTCCAAGTTTAATTCCAAGTTTAATTCCAAGTTTAATTCCAAGTTTAATTCCAAGTTTAATTCCAAGTTTAATTCCAAGTTTAATTCCAAGTTTAATTCCAAGTTTAATTCCAAGTTTAATTCCAAGTTTAATTCCAAGTTTAATTCCAAGTTTAATTCCAAGTTTAATTCCAAGTTTAATTCCAAGTTTAATTCCAAGTTTAATTCCAAGTTTAATTCCAAGTTTAATTCCAAGTTTAATTCCAAGTTTAATTCCAAGTTTAATTCCAAGTTTAATTCCAAGTTTAATTCCAAGTTTAATTCCAAGTTTAATTCCAAGTTTAATTCCAAGTTTAATTCCAAGTTTAATTCCAAGTTTAATTCCAAGTTTAATTCCAAGTTTAATTCCAAGTTTAATTCCAAGTTTAATTCCAAGTTTAATTCCAAGTTTAATTCCAAGTTTAATTCCAAGTTTAATTCCAAGTTTAATTCCAAGTTTAATTCCAAGTTTAATTCCAAGTTTAATTCCAAGTTTAATTCCAAGTTTAATTCCAAGTTTAATTCCAAGTTTAATTCCAAGTTTAATTCCAAGTTTAATTCCAAGTTTAATTCCAAGTTTAATTCCAAGTTTAATTCCAAGTTTAATTCCAAGTTTAATTCCAAGTTTAATTCCAAGTTTAATTCCAAGTTTAATTCCAAGTTTAATTCCAAGTTTAATTCCAAGTTTAATTCCAAGTTTAATTCCAAGTTTAATTCCAAGTTTAATTCCAAGTTTAATTCCAAGTTTAATTCCAAGTTTAATTCCAAGTTTAATTCCAAGTTTAATTCCAAGTTTAATTCCAAGTTTAATTCCAAGTTTAATTCCAAGTTTAATTCCAAGTTTAATTCCAAGTTTAATTCCAAGTTTAATTCCAAGTTTAATTCCAAGTTTAATTCCAAGTTTAATTCCAAGTTTAATTCCAAGTTTAATTCCAAGTTTAATTCCAAGTTTAATTCCAAGTTTAATTCCAAGTTTAATTCCAAGTTTAATTCCAAGTTTAATTCCAAGTTTAATTCCAAGTTTAATTCCAAGTTTAATTCCAAGTTTAATTCCAAGTTTAATTCCAAGTTTAATTCCAAGTTTAATTCCAAGTTTAATTCCAAGTTTAATTCCAAGTTTAATTCCAAGTTTAATTCCAAGTTTAATTCCAAGTTTAATTCCAAGTTTAATTCCAAGTTTAATTCCAAGTTTAATTCCAAGTTTAATTCCAAGTTTAATTCCAAGTTTAATTCCAAGTTTAATTCCAAGTTTAATTCCAAGTTTAATTCCAAGTTTAATTCCAAGTTTAATTCCAAGTTTAATTCCAAGTTTAATTCCAAGTTTAATTCCAAGTTTAATTCCAAGTTTAATTCCAAGTTTAATTCCAAGTTTAATTCCAAGTTTAATTCCAAGTTTAATTCCAAGTTTAATTCCAAGTTTAATTCCAAGTTTAATTCCAAGTTTAATTCCAAGTTTAATTCCAAGTTTAATTCCAAGTTTAATTCCAAGTTTAATTCCAAGTTTAATTCCAAGTTTAATTCCAAGTTTAATTCCAAGTTTAATTCCAAGTTTAATTCCAAGTTTAATTCCAAGTTTAATTCCAAGTTTAATTCCAAGTTTAATTCCAAGTTTAATTCCAAGTTTAATTCCAAGTTTAATTCCAAGTTTAATTCCAAGTTTAATTCCAAGTTTAATTCCAAGTTTAATTCCAAGTTTAATTCCAAGTTTAATTCCAAGTTTAATTCCAAGTTTAATTCCAAGTTTAATTCCAAGTTTAATTCCAAGTTTAATTCCAAGTTTAATTCCAAGTTTAATTCCAAGTTTAATTCCAAGTTTAATTCCAAGTTTAATTCCAAGTTTAATTCCAAGTTTAATTCCAAGTTTAATTCCAAGTTTAATTCCAAGTTTAATTCCAAGTTTAATTCCAAGTTTAATTCCAAGTTTAATTCCAAGTTTAATTCCAAGTTTAATTCCAAGTTTAATTCCAAGTTTAATTCCAAGTTTAATTCCAAGTTTAATTCCAAGTTTAATTCCAAGTTTAATTCCAAGTTTAATTCCAAGTTTAATTCCAAGTTTAATTCCAAGTTTAATTCCAAGTTTAATTCCAAGTTTAATTCCAAGTTTAATTCCAAGTTTAATTCCAAGTTTAATTCCAAGTTTAATTCCAAGTTTAATTCCAAGTTTAATTCCAAGTTTAATTCCAAGTTTAATTCCAAGTTTAATTCCAAGTTTAATTCCAAGTTTAATTCCAAGTTTAATTCCAAGTTTAATTCCAAGTTTAATTCCAAGTTTAATTCCAAGTTTAATTCCAAGTTTAATTCCAAGTTTAATTCCAAGTTTAATTCCAAGTTTAATTCCAAGTTTAATTCCAAGTTTAATTCCAAGTTTAATTCCAAGTTTAATTCCAAGTTTAATTCCAAGTTTAATTCCAAGTTTAATTCCAAGTTTAATTCCAAGTTTAATTCCAAGTTTAATTCCAAGTTTAATTCCAAGTTTAATTCCAAGTTTAATTCCAAGTTTAATTCCAAGTTTAATTCCAAGTTTAATTCCAAGTTTAATTCCAAGTTTAATTCCAAGTTTAATTCCAAGTTTAATTCCAAGTTTAATTCCAAGTTTAATTCCAAGTTTAATTCCAAGTTTAATTCCAAGTTTAATTCCAAGTTTAATTCCAAGTTTAATTCCAAGTTTAATTCCAAGTTTAATTCCAAGTTTAATTCCAAGTTTAATTCCAAGTTTAATTCCAAGTTTAATTCCAAGTTTAATTCCAAGTTTAATTCCAAGTTTAATTCCAAGTTTAATTCCAAGTTTAATTCCAAGTTTAATTCCAAGTTTAATTCCAAGTTTAATTCCAAGTTTAATTCCAAGTTTAATTCCAAGTTTAATTCCAAGTTTAATTCCAAGTTTAATTCCAAGTTTAATTCCAAGTTTAATTCCAAGTTTAATTCCAAGTTTAATTCCAAGTTTAATTCCAAGTTTAATTCCAAGTTTAATTCCAAGTTTAATTCCAAGTTTAATTCCAAGTTTAATTCCAAGTTTAATTCCAAGTTTAATTCCAAGTTTAATTCCAAGTTTAATTCCAAGTTTAATTCCAAGTTTAATTCCAAGTTTAATTCCAAGTTTAATTCCAAGTTTAATTCCAAGTTTAATTCCAAGTTTAATTCCAAGTTTAATTCCAAGTTTAATTCCAAGTTTAATTCCAAGTTTAATTCCAAGTTTAATTCCAAGTTTAATTCCAAGTTTAATTCCAAGTTTAATTCCAAGTTTAATTCCAAGTTTAATTCCAAGTTTAATTCCAAGTTTAATTCCAAGTTTAATTCCAAGTTTAATTCCAAGTTTAATTCCAAGTTTAATTCCAAGTTTAATTCCAAGTTTAATTCCAAGTTTAATTCCAAGTTTAATTCCAAGTTTAATTCCAAGTTTAATTCCAAGTTTAATTCCAAGTTTAATTCCAAGTTTAATTCCAAGTTTAATTCCAAGTTTAATTCCAAGTTTAATTCCAAGTTTAATTCCAAGTTTAATTCCAAGTTTAATTCCAAGTTTAATTCCAAGTTTAATTCCAAGTTTAATTCCAAGTTTAATTCCAAGTTTAATTCCAAGTTTAATTCCAAGTTTAATTCCAAGTTTAATTCCAAGTTTAATTCCAAGTTTAATTCCAAGTTTAATTCCAAGTTTAATTCCAAGTTTAATTCCAAGTTTAATTCCAAGTTTAATTCCAAGTTTAATTCCAAGTTTAATTCCAAGTTTAATTCCAAGTTTAATTCCAAGTTTAATTCCAAGTTTAATTCCAAGTTTAATTCCAAGTTTAATTCCAAGTTTAATTCCAAGTTTAATTCCAAGTTTAATTCCAAGTTTAATTCCAAGTTTAATTCCAAGTTTAATTCCAAGTTTAATTCCAAGTTTAATTCCAAGTTTAATTCCAAGTTTAATTCCAAGTTTAATTCCAAGTTTAATTCCAAGTTTAATTCCAAGTTTAATTCCAAGTTTAATTCCAAGTTTAATTCCAAGTTTAATTCCAAGTTTAATTCCAAGTTTAATTCCAAGTTTAATTCCAAGTTTAATTCCAAGTTTAATTCCAAGTTTAATTCCAAGTTTAATTCCAAGTTTAATTCCAAGTTTAATTCCAAGTTTAATTCCAAGTTTAATTCCAAGTTTAATTCCAAGTTTAATTCCAAGTTTAATTCCAAGTTTAATTCCAAGTTTAATTCCAAGTTTAATTCCAAGTTTAATTCCAAGTTTAATTCCAAGTTTAATTCCAAGTTTAATTCCAAGTTTAATTCCAAGTTTAATTCCAAGTTTAATTCCAAGTTTAATTCCAAGTTTAATTCCAAGTTTAATTCCAAGTTTAATTCCAAGTTTAATTCCAAGTTTAATTCCAAGTTTAATTCCAAGTTTAATTCCAAGTTTAATTCCAAGTTTAATTCCAAGTTTAATTCCAAGTTTAATTCCAAGTTTAATTCCAAGTTTAATTCCAAGTTTAATTCCAAGTTTAATTCCAAGTTTAATTCCAAGTTTAATTCCAAGTTTAATTCCAAGTTTAATTCCAAGTTTAATTCCAAGTTTAATTCCAAGTTTAATTCCAAGTTTAATTCCAAGTTTAATTCCAAGTTTAATTCCAAGTTTAATTCCAAGTTTAATTCCAAGTTTAATTCCAAGTTTAATTCCAAGTTTAATTCCAAGTTTAATTCCAAGTTTAATTCCAAGTTTAATTCCAAGTTTAATTCCAAGTTTAATTCCAAGTTTAATTCCAAGTTTAATTCCAAGTTTAATTCCAAGTTTAATTCCAAGTTTAATTCCAAGTTTAATTCCAAGTTTAATTCCAAGTTTAATTCCAAGTTTAATTCCAAGTTTAATTCCAAGTTTAATTCCAAGTTTAATTCCAAGTTTAATTCCAAGTTTAATTCCAAGTTTAATTCCAAGTTTAATTCCAAGTTTAATTCCAAGTTTAATTCCAAGTTTAATTCCAAGTTTAATTCCAAGTTTAATTCCAAGTTTAATTCCAAGTTTAATTCCAAGTTTAATTCCAAGTTTAATTCCAAGTTTAATTCCAAGTTTAATTCCAAGTTTAATTCCAAGTTTAATTCCAAGTTTAATTCCAAGTTTAATTCCAAGTTTAATTCCAAGTTTAATTCCAAGTTTAATTCCAAGTTTAATTCCAAGTTTAATTCCAAGTTTAATTCCAAGTTTAATTCCAAGTTTAATTCCAAGTTTAATTCCAAGTTTAATTCCAAGTTTAATTCCAAGTTTAATTCCAAGTTTAATTCCAAGTTTAATTCCAAGTTTAATTCCAAGTTTAATTCCAAGTTTAATTCCAAGTTTAATTCCAAGTTTAATTCCAAGTTTAATTCCAAGTTTAATTCCAAGTTTAATTCCAAGTTTAATTCCAAGTTTAATTCCAAGTTTAATTCCAAGTTTAATTCCAAGTTTAATTCCAAGTTTAATTCCAAGTTTAATTCCAAGTTTAATTCCAAGTTTAATTCCAAGTTTAATTCCAAGTTTAATTCCAAGTTTAATTCCAAGTTTAATTCCAAGTTTAATTCCAAGTTTAATTCCAAGTTTAATTCCAAGTTTAATTCCAAGTTTAATTCCAAGTTTAATTCCAAGTTTAATTCCAAGTTTAATTCCAAGTTTAATTCCAAGTTTAATTCCAAGTTTAATTCCAAGTTTAATTCCAAGTTTAATTCCAAGTTTAATTCCAAGTTTAATTCCAAGTTTAATTCCAAGTTTAATTCCAAGTTTAATTCCAAGTTTAATTCCAAGTTTAATTCCAAGTTTAATTCCAAGTTTAATTCCAAGTTTAATTCCAAGTTTAATTCCAAGTTTAATTCCAAGTTTAATTCCAAGTTTAATTCCAAGTTTAATTCCAAGTTTAATTCCAAGTTTAATTCCAAGTTTAATTCCAAGTTTAATTCCAAGTTTAATTCCAAGTTTAATTCCAAGTTTAATTCCAAGTTTAATTCCAAGTTTAATTCCAAGTTTAATTCCAAGTTTAATTCCAAGTTTAATTCCAAGTTTAATTCCAAGTTTAATTCCAAGTTTAATTCCAAGTTTAATTCCAAGTTTAATTCCAAGTTTAATTCCAAGTTTAATTCCAAGTTTAATTCCAAGTTTAATTCCAAGTTTAATTCCAAGTTTAATTCCAAGTTTAATTCCAAGTTTAATTCCAAGTTTAATTCCAAGTTTAATTCCAAGTTTAATTCCAAGTTTAATTCCAAGTTTAATTCCAAGTTTAATTCCAAGTTTAATTCCAAGTTTAATTCCAAGTTTAATTCCAAGTTTAATTCCAAGTTTAATTCCAAGTTTAATTCCAAGTTTAATTCCAAGTTTAATTCCAAGTTTAATTCCAAGTTTAATTCCAAGTTTAATTCCAAGTTTAATTCCAAGTTTAATTCCAAGTTTAATTCCAAGTTTAATTCCAAGTTTAATTCCAAGTTTAATTCCAAGTTTAATTCCAAGTTTAATTCCAAGTTTAATTCCAAGTTTAATTCCAAGTTTAATTCCAAGTTTAATTCCAAGTTTAATTCCAAGTTTAATTCCAAGTTTAATTCCAAGTTTAATTCCAAGTTTAATTCCAAGTTTAATTCCAAGTTTAATTCCAAGTTTAATTCCAAGTTTAATTCCAAGTTTAATTCCAAGTTTAATTCCAAGTTTAATTCCAAGTTTAATTCCAAGTTTAATTCCAAGTTTAATTCCAAGTTTAATTCCAAGTTTAATTCCAAGTTTAATTCCAAGTTTAATTCCAAGTTTAATTCCAAGTTTAATTCCAAGTTTAATTCCAAGTTTAATTCCAAGTTTAATTCCAAGTTTAATTCCAAGTTTAATTCCAAGTTTAATTCCAAGTTTAATTCCAAGTTTAATTCCAAGTTTAATTCCAAGTTTAATTCCAAGTTTAATTCCAAGTTTAATTCCAAGTTTAATTCCAAGTTTAATTCCAAGTTTAATTCCAAGTTTAATTCCAAGTTTAATTCCAAGTTTAATTCCAAGTTTAATTCCAAGTTTAATTCCAAGTTTAATTCCAAGTTTAATTCCAAGTTTAATTCCAAGTTTAATTCCAAGTTTAATTCCAAGTTTAATTCCAAGTTTAATTCCAAGTTTAATTCCAAGTTTAATTCCAAGTTTAATTCCAAGTTTAATTCCAAGTTTAATTCCAAGTTTAATTCCAAGTTTAATTCCAAGTTTAATTCCAAGTTTAATTCCAAGTTTAATTCCAAGTTTAATTCCAAGTTTAATTCCAAGTTTAATTCCAAGTTTAATTCCAAGTTTAATTCCAAGTTTAATTCCAAGTTTAATTCCAAGTTTAATTCCAAGTTTAATTCCAAGTTTAATTCCAAGTTTAATTCCAAGTTTAATTCCAAGTTTAATTCCAAGTTTAATTCCAAGTTTAATTCCAAGTTTAATTCCAAGTTTAATTCCAAGTTTAATTCCAAGTTTAATTCCAAGTTTAATTCCAAGTTTAATTCCAAGTTTAATTCCAAGTTTAATTCCAAGTTTAATTCCAAGTTTAATTCCAAGTTTAATTCCAAGTTTAATTCCAAGTTTAATTCCAAGTTTAATTCCAAGTTTAATTCCAAGTTTAATTCCAAGTTTAATTCCAAGTTTAATTCCAAGTTTAATTCCAAGTTTAATTCCAAGTTTAATTCCAAGTTTAATTCCAAGTTTAATTCCAAGTTTAATTCCAAGTTTAATTCCAAGTTTAATTCCAAGTTTAATTCCAAGTTTAATTCCAAGTTTAATTCCAAGTTTAATTCCAAGTTTAATTCCAAGTTTAATTCCAAGTTTAATTCCAAGTTTAATTCCAAGTTTAATTCCAAGTTTAATTCCAAGTTTAATTCCAAGTTTAATTCCAAGTTTAATTCCAAGTTTAATTCCAAGTTTAATTCCAAGTTTAATTCCAAGTTTAATTCCAAGTTTAATTCCAAGTTTAATTCCAAGTTTAATTCCAAGTTTAATTCCAAGTTTAATTCCAAGTTTAATTCCAAGTTTAATTCCAAGTTTAATTCCAAGTTTAATTCCAAGTTTAATTCCAAGTTTAATTCCAAGTTTAATTCCAAGTTTAATTCCAAGTTTAATTCCAAGTTTAATTCCAAGTTTAATTCCAAGTTTAATTCCAAGTTTAATTCCAAGTTTAATTCCAAGTTTAATTCCAAGTTTAATTCCAAGTTTAATTCCAAGTTTAATTCCAAGTTTAATTCCAAGTTTAATTCCAAGTTTAATTCCAAGTTTAATTCCAAGTTTAATTCCAAGTTTAATTCCAAGTTTAATTCCAAGTTTAATTCCAAGTTTAATTCCAAGTTTAATTCCAAGTTTAATTCCAAGTTTAATTCCAAGTTTAATTCCAAGTTTAATTCCAAGTTTAATTCCAAGTTTAATTCCAAGTTTAATTCCAAGTTTAATTCCAAGTTTAATTCCAAGTTTAATTCCAAGTTTAATTCCAAGTTTAATTCCAAGTTTAATTCCAAGTTTAATTCCAAGTTTAATTCCAAGTTTAATTCCAAGTTTAATTCCAAGTTTAATTCCAAGTTTAA